>JASANH010001553.1:0-138318 GCA_030248295.1 Mesodorylaimus sp. YZB2_4
AATCAATTTGTCAAAAAGTTCAGAACAGTTTTTCCAATGCTGCAAAATTTTAGGAATATTTATCTCGCGTATAACTGTCCGGGGCCTTTTCCCACTCTTATCAGTGGGTGATCAAATTCTGGACGTCGATTTCCAGCCGGTCAAAGGGCGAACATTGGAAGAGGTGCAGCACATGATGGCCAATAATGATCGAGTGATCTTGCGCACATTACCGGCAATTATGAGATAATGCCTGGCACATGAGTGCGGTATCAGTGGTCTCTAACCACTATCAGGGATTTGGTAAAGCATATATGCTTGTGTATCTTGATGCAGTTTGTGAGGTGAATACTTGACCAAGTATTGACAGTGCCTGTTCTGTGTCTGATTGAATGTTGCCTTTTATTGTTCGTGCTCTTTTAGTAAAGTAATGTTTGGTTGCCTATTCGGCGATGATTCGCGTCTATTGGCTGAGTTTCTTAAGCACCGCCCCAGCCCTTTCCTGATTGGCTCCTATCGGTGTCGGCTTCTTCTGATTGGCGGATAAGTTAAAGAACCAAAATCAGCGAAACATTGGGTTTTATACATTGACGATTTTCCTACACCCCGCTATCAGCCCCTTGAAAAGTACTAGACTTAATCTCCTATATTCTACCCTGTACTTTACGACTACCAATATTTCAGAGTACAGCCAGATCTGGCTTTCTTTAAAGCCAATATCTGGCTGTCCAGTTATCCTATTAAAAACAGGGGGGTTTTAATTATTTACTGCCTGGGGGCCGATTTAGTTGAGCTCAAATAGCTGCAGCAAGCATACCTGCATAAGTAAGTCATCTCATATGCCACTTTATCCATAGCCAAGCACCATGCATCGCACTCGAGGGCGAACGAACACATATTTGACAATCATTTGTAGCCCAAGCGGGAGTCGAACCCTCCCGTGTGAGTGCGCACCTAGCTTGAGAGGCAGACGCCTTAACTCACTGGCCACGACTGAGTAAAAATGCAGCTTTATGTGCGACCATGGTTTCTGACGGACTCTCACCTGTTTCTACTTTCTTGCATCGAATTGAGGCTTGTACGACTGGTTTTTCAGCACAGCGCAGAATTTTGTCCTTTATTAAAATTTCCACCTGATTTGATTCCCGCCATTAGAGATTCGTAGCAACAAGCAAACCCAAATCGCAAAATCAAGCTCCATGCTCAAAAGATACAACTTATATCCACTAAACAAGTGTAAATTTAGACTTCGTATGAAACCAAATGGATCCTATTCTCGTAAACACGGGCAACCCTTTCAATGTTTTTCAACACCTCGAATAATGACATCCAGTTTCGAGATGCCAGGCCTCTATTCTCCTGTCGAACAGTATCAAATTTCCCCCTCCCCCTCATATGCTCCGACCCAGTTCTCTCGACATCCACGATACAATACCCCATCGAGAGGCACCAAAAACTAGTGGATACAAAGAATACAGTGATCTCCACGGACCATGGAACCAGTTTGCCCTCCTGCTTCATTCAGTTGGCCTGTATTCGCAGTTACGGGCTTCATGCTCTCCCATTTCCATAGGGATACTCAGTTTATGACAGCGATTTAAAGTTTCTGGTTTCCTACCTAACGGTTGGTCAGTGGACGGAAAAGAGGACGTTACGTTTTCAAGGTGAGAAGTTTTTCGTCAAGCTCGTTGGTTTGAGAGACTGGCATTTTTCTTCCTCATTTTAAAAACTCAAGGTTCGATCAATTTTAGATTTTGCACACCATATTCCCATCCACGCTTTGAAGATGGCTGATGATACGACTAATAAGATTCTCCAAATTGTCTGCGCTATTTTTATACCGGTAGGCCTTATATTATTTCTTCTAAAAAGTGTAGTAAAACTTTTCTTTTAGCCAATTGGAGTCTGCCTAAAAGGAGGATGCAATGGGCACTGCATTCTGAATTTGGTTTTGACTTTGCTGTTCTATTTCCCCGGTCTTATACACGCCTTGTGGTACATTTTGAAAGACTAGAGAACAGATTAAAATGCAAGTAAATTTATAGAAATGATTTTTATTGAATATTGTGTGAACAAAGTGTGTGAAAAAAAATACTTTTTTGTTTTTATGCTGCTTCGCATGTTTTTCTTACTCATCGCCTTTCTTCTGGATGCAGTACAGCAGACTAATGCCTGCCTACCTATGATTGTCAATGAGATCAAATTCCTTTGGAATAATAAAATGTGGCGACTGGCCAGGCACGAGCATTGTCCAAAATATTCTGTGCATTTATGACGACATGGACTGCTAAGCGCTAATTATGATCAGAGCTACATGCAGCAGGCTAAACGGCTGAACTGGCTTGCATCGCAAAAATATCATAACACTTTTCCCCAAAGAGCATACAGTACCTGGCGTACTCATGTTTTATACTGTTTCTTGACTCAGTGATGTACTGTAGGTACATGGCGACCTGGAATGATATGCACTGTGTGTTTCATGGGGGTGCACTCAATGATAGTTTACCCTCGCATACTCTCTCTTTAAACATGACATGACAGGAGGCAATGAATGTCACGGTCGCAGAAAATACTTTCAGGTACCCCATACAGCCCTGGGGCAAAGGAAACTATCAAACCAAAGGTTCTGGGGGACTACATGAATTTTGTATTTCGTACAGTCACGATAGCTCGTGGAAAGTATTCTGGGAGTTGTAGGTACCTATGGGATCGATGAGCTAATACCACGCGCAAGTGATACAGTCATTGATGAGCGAGGTTGGACATAAATCATGCGCGTATTGCCGGAGAGGCACAGACCGGGTTGAAGTAGAGGGCTACCTGCTGGCAGCGCTTGATAGGTTACGACTCGGAAGCATGGTAGATTCAGTGCGTTCTCGTGCTTACAGAGTCACACAAGCCAATAACAAACATGGGCACAGCCATTATGTGACTCCCCACGCGCGGGTCAAGGCAGCGATGTGTGCGGTCGTACAGCTGGTTAGAGTCAGACCACCATCGTCTTACAGGCTCTAAATTTTCACAAATGACAGTGCAAAAAAACTGGGGTGTGTTGTTTTGACAGGCACTGTAGGTAGGAAGTAGAGGCGTGCGCCGCTCCCGAAAAATGCGGGAGTGTCCATGGGACGCGCGGGAGCTTTGCGGGACCACAGATTCACAGCTCCACCAAGATCCACTGTGGATCCACATTTTCCTCCATGGATCCACTGATTTCCATACATTTCACATGGATCCATGCCATTCCATAATAAATCCACGCGGATCTCTACTGGAATCAGGTTGATAATCCGTGGAGCTGCATGGACTCTATCTGTGGATTCCACAGTAGATTTACGATGGACCCGGATGTGGATTCTGATAGATCCAACCAGATCGACAGAGGAAAACATTAAGTTTATTTCGATATTGTATATATATCCTGATGTAAGTTTTGTAAGTCGATTTTATGCATAGCTATAACTTGATTGTGATGGTTGGTGTCATACACGCTTCGAGTTTTATGCAATGTGATGTGCTATCTAGTGTTATTCAGATGCCCGTTTACATGGAAGCGAAGTGAACGATTTTTCCATGTAAAATCCGTCATTTCCATTGAGGATCCACGTGGAGAACCAGCTGTTCCATGGTGAATTCCATGTGGACTGCGGTGTGGATCTCCATGGAGGGATAGAGACTTGCACGTGGTTTTTATATGGAGTCCATGGTGGAACCTATGTTTTAGGGAATCTTGGACGGGAGTCTTTTCTGCGGCGGGCGGTAGTGGGCGAGAAGGGGCAGACTCCAAAAATGGCGGGCGGAAGCGGGAGCGAAGCAACGAGGGTGTTTGAGCGGTGGGGGTCGCGCCCAAAAACTTAAACTCCCGCCCCATTTGTGCCATTGTCTGCTGTGCTGTTTGACAGTCAGAGAGCTGCAGTCTCAAATAAATCCGAAAAATGTTGATGATCTTTTATTTCTGATGAGTGACGCCGGTTTTCTGTGAAATGTCTTCATTTTGTGGCAGGCTGGTTTTTATGCCTTGCATTTCTTGTGGGTTTGATCTACTCGGCTGGTACTGCGCATAAAGAGAGAGAAGCGGTGATTTTAACAGCTTTGCTCTGCAGACGGGCGGGGGTGGGAATGACTTTTCGTCTCATGGGCGGGCGTGAGCATGTTTTTCTAAAGTGCGGGCGGTAGTGGGCGGGAATGCCTTGCAGGAAAAGCCACGAGCGGGAATAAGCGATTTTGGTGAGCCGCGGGCGGGATTGGGCGCGAACATACCACGCTCACGCGGGCGTGGGCGGGCGCAGGACCAGAAAACTCACTCCAGCCACACAGTAGCAAGTGGGTGTCCAGTCCAGGATGCCTCCCCGTGATGGTGCTCCTAGTGAAGACGCGGATGGACACTGCTGTTGTGTGCTGGTCCCTGCACTGCCGGGCTTAGACTGATGGCCGGCTATAAGCAAAACGAGCTAGAGCCCGAAAGCTTGCGCTGTCGTGGCGTGTTCTGGGAGAAAGCCATTGCCTTAGCTGAATTACTTTCTAGGGAAAATATCTTTCAGTTATCTCAATTTTTTGAAGTCTCTGTACCCTGCAAAGAGCGCTGAAAAGAAAAGATTGACGTGCTTAAATAGAGTTGTTGCCTAAGACGAGGGTCATGTCGCGTGAAATTCAGAGTTGTGTTTTGCTCTCATTGAGAATAGAGGCGGCTACCATGCGCTTCAATCATACGATTTGCTGTAATCAGATCATCGCGTGGTCAAATTGCTAAGAAGATTGGCTTGCAGTGATTCCATAGCCAATCGGTCAATACTGTCAGACTTTACGAGGCAAAAAGAGGGAATCTGAGCGGGAATCGACAGGGTGGCGTCAACGAGGCATGATTAAAGCTGTGAATAATATCGATTTGACATGCCTTTTGTCCCTAAAGGTGGCACTTGCTTGCTGCCACCAGCGACTCACCATGCTTCTGTAACCAGCGCACCCAGGCGGCGAGAGATAGTCGATGGGAAGTCTTTGGGCAAAAAACCCCGGCTGGAGGGGCAATTGTCGCGGCTATATCTGCCCTTGAAATATCAACCGAAGAGGTTGACGTCTCCCAGCCAGGGGAGCGTATCGATTACTATTACAGGGATGCTGGTTACACATCCTTGGACAGAAGCAAGTGATGGGGACCACAGAGTACGGCAGTCGCAAACCGGAGTGACCAACTTGGATGAACTTGATTGAAATCAGCAATTTTTGGTTGCATGACAGTGCAGGAGGACTCGTGGTTGTTTCACCCGTGAATTTGTACCCGTGCTCTCATACCCTTCAAACGCACACTGCACTCAACCAGCACACACACAGCACATGACTGGGTGATGCTATATTTCCCATCACGAAACGACACAGCAGCTGTCCTGCGAGGTATTGGCGGGCTGATCGTTTTGAGGTGCGTTGCCATTGTGATGTCTATCTTGATGTTGGTTGTTGCTGTGATTGTTGGGCGGCGGGCGATGACTGTTGTTGTTGTTATGGTTGTAACGGTCATCAGTCATCGTCCCTTGATTGCTAAACTTTTTGTGCGACGGCGGTGGGGGTCGGCGTGGTCGGGCGCTGTGATAAACACCAGTGCTCGGACGCATCGGGATTTCTTCCAGAGATCTGCGTCTGTACGTTGGCTGGAACAGAAGTCATGATATTACTTGGTTACCTCTTAAATGCTGCTGTACCTGCTCCCAGCTTGGATATGGGTCGAAATCGGGCTGTTGCCATGCTGTGCGCGTGTATGGCCGGGCAAAACTGTTGGTTAGTGGTCGTGGGTTCGGGGTCCTTCGCGTGGCTGAGTAACTGCTGGCGCGACCACGACTCGGCCCTGCCGCCCAAGCGAGTGTTTGTTGAAGCCATTCCGGGTCCATCGGGGCCCCGTCGTAGGCGAAGTAGACGTAGCCGTGATGGAAAGGGTTGGCCATGGCGGTAGTGCTCCATGCCGAAGTATTTGCGCATCGTTCATATTTGCCATAAAATTGATCCAAAATTAATCTTTCGGCTCTTCTCAAATCAGTCGGTGTCTCGGATCGATAAACTGTTATGAATTGGCATATACCATATTCTCGTCTGTGCGGATCGTATTGAGGTGTATCGAATTTCCTGTACGTCAATGGACCGTGTTCTTCTGACATCAAGTTCTCGTTGGCGAACATTTCCAACTCCATATGTCTCGGGCAAGATCTGACGAAATCGTTCTCGCTGACTGACGTGTATCCGATTTGGAACCATCTTTCGGGATAAGTCGACGTTATGGCTTCGAGGAACCGTACAGCTATTTCCACTGTACTTTTCTGCCCATTCTCCAAAACGCAACATTTGTCTAAGGTTTCCAAATGGGGTGCCGATTTGTACATCGTGGTCACAACCTGAGACTCAACCAAAAGTTAGAAGCCAGTAGCGCCTCAAGTTCTTTCTAGACCCTGTCCACAGGTACTTGCTTCGAGCCAACGATGAACAATAGGTTCCAGGAGCCAGAATCGATCTAGTCTGAAGCACAATAGGGGCATACCCAGCCGAAATGGGGCCATTATGCTGTCGTCAAGGTGGATGAAAATTTGTCCTGAGAAACTAGCAGACTGGGACGCCCAACTCGCTGCTGGTTACAAAGTCTACTGTAAATTCCATGCCAATACTTAACATGCATGAAGTTCAGACTGGCCAAATTTAAGTGACCCTGTCCCTGTCTATATGTAATTCAAAAACCTCGAAAATTCTTGCTTCTTGAATCAAAAAGCAGCTCATTGTCGTTACATTGCGTCACGTCAGATGCTGTAGAAAATCATTGAGTGGAAATTGGCGCCAAAAAACACGATTTGTTAATTAGAGGAGAAAACTCGCGGGAAAGTTCAAATTTTTAAACCTCTCTAAGGGCTCCTGCATACTAGGCGCGTGGACGCGTGCGGGCGTGCGAGCGCGCGTGCGTGAACGAAAATTCAGGTTATACTTCACGCGTGAAAGCTAGCGTGGGCGCGTGCGTGAGAGAATGGGGGGAGGGGGTCGCGTGAACACGTGACGCCGCCTTGCGTGAGCCTCCGTAGCCCGATCAGCCTCCGTAGCCCGAACAGATGAGGGTAGTTTTTGGCGTCTGACTGCCATTCGTCACATCCACGTTAAATAAAACAGTTTGTTTTTGGAGTTGTAGACAGATGATAAGCACCTTCGCAGTTAATTCTGCTTGCATAAATTCACTACCTTTAATATTTTAGTCCGGTATTTGTCAAATGAACTTGCTGAAATCGATGTTATCTGCTATATACAGTGCCTGCGCACCAACATGCATACTGCAGTTGCACAAAAACTCGAACGGAAAATTTGGTGTTTGCAAGCTGGTCTTTTTTAAAAGAGAAAGTGTTTGAAAATCCCTATTTTATCACAATTATCTGGATTTTTGCAACAGCTGTTTTTACTCGGATCTAGTCACTTTGTTGTCTGCGAAGTTAAACTTAAATTCCTTTCCCGCCTAAAATTCTTATGATAAAGCGTTTCTCCACATCTCATCGTCAGTGCGGAGTGCGGGAACAAAGCGGCGGAGCGAATTCGGCGGGACGTAACAGCATGAGTGGATGGAAAGTGTACCCCCCCCCCCCTCATCCCACTCCTGCCCGCCAGCCGCCTTATCTGCAAGACATTCCGCCCGAAATCTGCCGTAGTCTACTTTTCGTCAGAATAAAAGTCACTCCTTGTGCAAAGGCGGGTTTTCTTGAAAATTCTGTTTTAGATGGCAATATGCCGAGAACATTTGAAAGTTTGGCGGAATTTACGGCTGGTTAGTACACTCGACTAGAAATCTCAGAGATTCGTGTTCGATTCCCGCATGGTACTCATGTTTCGCATTCCTTTTCCTGTTTCCTAATCCCAATCTGAGGCGCTAACGCTTTCAAAAATTGTCAATCTATGCACAATGACAGAAGCACAAGCCACAAAATCGAGGGGTCGACATTGCTTCTGAAACTCAGCTGGAACTCACTTGTCGAGTGGGACCCGCTTGCCTCCCAGCCTGAGAGCTTCACTTCCCCTCTCTTTTGGAGCGTGCCACTTCGCTCCCACCACACGGAAAACCGACTCCCGCCCCCCTTAAACCCCCACGGGACTCATCGACAAAGCGGGTGGAGTTTGTGCAGTGTAAAGTCAATTCCAAATAAGGCGAGGCGAGGTAAAATGACAAAAGAAATGCTTCTGGTAGCTCCAGTTGCACTGGCCGCATCGAGATCAGATGTGAGGAATCCTTTGTCATAAGAGCTTTAGGTGATAGACTCATCCATTTCATACTGCTATGATGGCTGGTATTGATCAGTATCACCTTCGTGCACCAAAATATCCAATATTCTTTCAGTCGTATCAATCATTTCTCCTTTTTCAATGGCCGAAATCAGTAAGCTTCTCGATTTGTCCTTCTATAATATTCCCCGTAGGTCATGACCTCGAAATTTGGGGTTTCTCCATTTTTTTTGCAACCATCTAAACATTCTATCACGGCCTCGGAATTCATGACCACGAAGTAAGCCACTGACAATCGATCAGGCACGCAGGTCTCGTCCGACCATGCCACTTTGTGCACAGTGGCCTTCCAATGACCGTTGGTCAAAAGTTGCAGGACATGACCCGCATTGACGAAGACAGCTCCGGCCACTGGATCGCCATAAACCCACTGGCCATCATTTTTTTGTACCATCAAGGATTTGGCGCAAGAATCCGTTGCCAAAATAGTAAATAGATTAGAATCGGTGTGCTCAGGGAATCGATGACTTTGAGCAACTTCGGATGTTTTTAATGCAGGATAAAAATTGGCTTTCATAATATGCTGGCCATGATTGCAATTGCGGGAAAAATAATTTGGATCAGTCGGATTTAGAATCATGGAAAAAATATTCATGAGGGAATGGGATAAATTTTGAAAAGAAGTATAATAATTTTGAACATTATTTGTCAGAGATGGTGGTATACTAGGGTACACATTTTTGGGTACGTCTGAGGAATTACGAGGACCGCATACAAATCTTTCGACTGGATCATTTGGGAAATTCGGTCGACCCATGTAAGCATTGACATTTTGAGTTTCAAAAGGAATATAGCCGCGGAGATGATTCTTGGACAGAAGATATCGAAATTTATATTCAATAGGTTGGGCGAAAAAGGCTCGAAAATCAGCGAATGTCAAGTCAATCAATTCTGGATCGATTGCGTGATTGCGGACATAGAATGAGCCAAATTCTCTCATGGCCGTCTCGACTTGGGAGACCAAATCGTTGAGATTCGACCGCAAGTCAATCATAGGAAGGCCGTGAGGGGATAATTCCATTTCTGAATTTCAAAAACATGCAAATTCGAAAATTGAGACAGCCCCAGCTTTGGCAATCTGGAGCGCAAACATCAAAGTCTACGGTACTGTACTTATCGCACCAGGCAAGGACAGCCTGTCTGGGCTGCACTTGCAGACAACACTTGCAAACTGGCGCAAAGAAGAAGATGTGCCGCACAGATTTGAACTTATTGAAGAAGGATGTGCTTTCCCCGCAAGAAAAGCTTAGCATTTTCTGCCTGATTAAATGCTTTGAGCAAGCAAAATACAGCGTAAACATGAAACTTTGCAGTATCATATTATAAACTGCAGCAGGTAGGCAGGCTGGTCCCATTCATGCAAACATGTGGTGGGCCGCAGACTTCTTTGCGCAAAGTCGTAAAAATGTATGCACCTGAAAATTGCAGCTGGTTCTTTCGTAAAAATTACAGAAACAAAACCGCAGGCATAGAAATTAATTTAAAAACTTTTGCCTTGACTAGGATTCGAACCCGTTTGATGGAACAGACAGACAGTGTGGCTAGAGTTCTCTGCTTAAATGCAAGGTCCGAGCTTTTGCATACATTTGTGGATGCTAATTCTCACCACGGACTCTTTGTTTCTTTCAAAAAACTGCTCGTAAGATACGCGAGTAGAATGTATTTCAAATTTAGCGCCTTTACAATCTTTATGACAATTTGCTGCGCAGATGTGCGAGCCCGCCGTTTGCTACCGTAATCCAGCCAAGCCGCGCTTATCGATCGATCGATTATAACCTTTCTTTTATTTTTCTGTTCCGTGTTCTTTCCGATTAATTTTTATTGATTCATCATTTCGGGCATGGACCTTCGTGATATATATCGATTCTGAAGCTCGGCCCAAAATATGGTAGGTCCGCATGAAAATTTAGTACATAGGCCAGCGGCTTACTTTCGCGACTTGTTTTGCTGCATTGTTTTCTAGCGTGAGTATTTTCTGAAATTTGTTTCGCTTTTTAGTCGCGCGATATTCGAAATTTTTTTATGGCGGGGCCATCTTCAGGCAATGATTCTCAAATATTGAAAACTTTCGCGCCGAAAACTCCAGAAAAGAAGGTTCGTATGTATTTTGTGTGTTCTGTTATTGTAGCCATGTATCTGTATTATTTCACATGATGAATCGTGCAGGGGTACTAAACTCGTCGCGTGTGGGCGAGAAAAAGTTGAGCATCGTCTTTGGCGGGCTTGCTTTTTGGAAAAACAGCACTCGCTGAAACTAAAGTTTCAGCTTTTAAATTCATCCAAACTAAACTTTGGGCTTTTAATATAATTTGTTCGCCATAGGTTAACGGAAATCGTGACTCGACTTCTGGACTGAACGTTCGAAAGAGTTCAGAAAAGAAAAAATCGAAAGCTGGTCCTTTGATTGTATCAGGTAACACACTGAATGCCAGGTTCAAGTTGTCAGCTTAATTTTTTTTATTTTTAGACTCGTCGGATGAGGAGGATCCGATGCCGTCGTCCTTCTTACGAAGATCGCCTCGAAGCAAAAAGGTATTTTTTCAATTTGAAGCATTAGGCGTGACGAAATGCAAGCGATTTTTTCAGGCCGACGTCAAGACCAGTGTGAAAGCAGGCCCTTCGAAAGATCACGGTCCTAAAAAAAGGAAAGCCACCGAACCGATTTATTTGTCAGGTAAGACGAGTTGTCTTTTTTGAAAAACTGAAAGCAAATTCATTATTTTTAGACGAATCGGATGCGGATGGTCCTGTACCATGCGTCATAGCGAAAAAATCCGCGAAAGTGGACAAAGCGGCTCAGAAAGATGATGTAAAGAAACGTTCGAAAAAAACAGACGTCAAAGATGGCAAAGCACCAACGAAAAAAGAATCGAAAAGTCAAAAAGAAAAGAAATCAAAAGCAGCTATTGAGAAGACAGCTGGTCGTCTTATATTGTCAGGTAATTTTCTAAGTCCCTTCAATATTCTTTTTTCAAGTTGCTCTTTTCTAGACTTATCCGAACCGGAAGATTTAGATCCACTAACTTTGGTCAAAAATCCAAATTTTCGATCATCGATTATCGTATCACCAACAAAGGAACTGGAAAAAACCAACGGAAAACCTGGAAGACGTCTTAGCAAAAGCCCACCGAAGCCGATAGCCCTTGAAAAGACATCAAAGACGAAACACCCTGAAAAAAATATTCCCGCCGCGACAACTACAGAAAAACCATCTGTGTCTATTGCCAAGAAGGAGACGTTCGGTTTGAGCAAACGGCCGAGGACGTCGAATGAAGAAGAAAAACAAACAAAAACAGTAACTTATTTGGGCATTACAAAACCAGCCGTGGATTTGGCCGTCGATAAGAAATTTATGGATGAGTTGGCCAAAGCTCATGTTGATGTGGTAAGAATTTTATAGTTTTACTGATTGGGATAGGGCAGTCTGAGAAATCCTATCAAAATTTTCAGCGTACTCCGTCGACTCATGAAACGCCAAAGAAAACGAACGGTGTATCAACGGTGCCTTCTCCAGCACGTACACGATCAGCAACAAAACCACTCGGCGATGATCTTTTCATGGAAGTTATTCCGACTCCAAAAGTGAGAATGCGATTTTTTGCCTTTTTATCGTTAATGCAATTTGTGCTTTTGAGAATCTGACCTCGGTGCAAGCTCAAAAAAAGACGCCAGTCAAAACTATTTCCCGATCACCAATCGTTAAAAAAACGAAATTACCCACCGATGAAGTAGCGGCATCGACTTCGGCCGTGGCGAGGACATCGATGCCATCACAAAGTGCGTTGTGCGTGCCTTGGGTGGAGAAATATAGGCCGACCAGTACGAAACAAATTCTCGGACAGCAAGGGGACAAAAGTTGTATGAAAAAACTGTCAAATTGGTTACGCGATTGGCCGAAATGGCATTTGACGGGTGAAAAGCAAAAGCGTGAGTAAATTTGTGAAACTTAATACAAACCATTTTACAAGACTCTTGCAAACTCAAAATTTGAATTTCCCGCTGTCTGCTTATAACAGTTTTGCATCCTGTAGATGAAAAGTACCGTACTCTAAAGGCTGCTTGTAGAACTCGTTTTGAGTTTTGTTATTGAAATGAAAACGATGAATTAAAGTCATAAAATCCAAAGCAACTTCGTACAATTTAACGCGCGCACAGCTTTGAGAGTAAACCTGTCATAAGAGGCGCTCAGCGGGAAATTCAAATCTTGCGTTGTACGAAACCTGGAAAATAGTCAATATGTAGGTTTATTTTTAGGTTTTGCAAAAGGAGCTGCGGATGACGGGTCGATTTACAAAGCGGCATTATTGTCTGGTCCACCGGGTATCGGCAAGACGACGACGGCTGGAGTGGTTTGCCAGGTTGGCCTAGTTTATTTGATTGTCTTTTGCGAAGTACAACTCTTTTTTTAGGAATTGGGCTTGAATTTTCTCGAATTGAACGCTTCGGATGCGAGAAATAAGAAAAGTTTAGAACAGACTGTTTCGGAATGTTTGTCTAGCCACTCGATGATGGAGTATGGAAAAGGTATGTGATGCCAAATGGGTCCCTAAGAAGCCGTAGACTGAGAACACAAGCCCTTCTTTGTCTGTTTTTTTTGTTTTTCTCCTGATTTTAATGTTTTTAGCCCTTGAAGAGCAGAGGCAGATTTTGAACAGTGACTTTTGTTCTTGTTTAGGCGCCGTCAGAGGCCTTTCGAAGAAAGAAGTACGAAATGTGCTAATTATGGACGAAGTAGATGGGATGAGCGGGAATGAAGATCGAGCTGGTATTTCGGAGTTGATCACTTTGATTAAATCGACACGAATCCCGATTATTTGTATTTGCAATGATCGATATAATCAGAAAATACGCAGTTTATCAAATCATTGTTACGATTTACGTTTTCATCGACCCCAACTGCCTCAGCTCCGTGTAAGTGATTTGAGGGATTTAGTTTTGGTGGTTTTGTTTGATTGGTTTTTTGTTTCAGAGTGCTATTATGTCGATATTGTTCAAAGAGAAAGTGAAACTGCCTGCGATGATGGTCGATCAGATAATCGAGAGTTCTGGTCGAGACATGCGTCAAGTGTTGAACCATTTGAATTTCTTGTCAGCGACGGGTCAAGGGTTAAATAGTATGGAAGATGCAAAGAATGCTGTACTGAAAAGTACAAATTCGAAGAAGGACGAAAATGTGGTAAGCGGTTTGTTAGTTTGGTGGAGATTGAAATTGAGTCTAGGCTGGCAGGTCTTATCAGTTTGCCTCCTACCCCTAAGATGGTGGGTCAAAAGAGAACTAGTGGGTATGAATTATTTAAAAAAAGGCTTCTACTGCAGGCGCTTTTATTTGAATAATGTTAGTGGCAGAATTTTGAAAAACATTTAAAACTTGATCTAAATGGTGGGAAATTAAAAATTCTCACTCATCGTTCTGACCTCTGCCATATAAAACATAAAATGAGACTTTGTCGGCAGACTTAGGGTTGGGCATGGAGTGTAGGCTGGCTCAAGTTGATTTTATTCGCAGAACGTATTCGAAGCTGTACGAAAACTATTTTCGGCGAGCGAGGAAAATCAAATGACCATAAACGAACGGGCGGAATTGTTCTTTAGCGATTATGATCTGGTGCCCTTATTTGTGCAAGAAAACTATTTAAATGTGGAACCGGCCAGAGCGAGGTAAGGACCAAGAGGATTCTTAGAGTGACGCCAGGGAGCACCTACTGGGCGCAAGGAAGGTGCTGCAAATAGTTTTTGGCACCCATGCATATTTTATGCCCCGATATCAATACGTAACTGAGAAATGAAAGTTTTCTTTTTTAGAACAAAAATGGATTATTTAGAGACGATTAGCCAATCGGCGGATCTGTTATCGATCAGTGACACAATCGATCGTCAAATTCGGACTGATCAGAATTGGACTTTGTTAAATCAAAAAGTGGGTGGTGTGGTCTGGTCTGAATTGAATGCGGGCGAATAAAAATTTTGTGGGTTTTTTCTAGGCCATGTTTTCGACGGTGATCCCGTGCGAATTGATGAAAGGTCGAATGCATGGGCAGATCAGTTTTCCGTCCTGGTTTGGACGATATTCGAAGCAGAATAAAATGAAACGATTGGCTCAACAATTGCATTTGCATACGGCCTGCAAGTAAGTGGGGGTAATGATGTTTGGAAGGAGCAGTAGTTTAGTTAGCTGTGATGAAAATTTTTGAGTCTGAAGATAAAATTGTGTTGAGATCAGACTCCTTGCCTGAGAGGAGTGGTTATGGAAAAAGGGTAGGAGATAGAGGATGGTGATGAGTAAGTTACCGTGGGCTCATTGTAGGGTTTCCGCCAGTGGCACGACGTGGGCGATGGACTACGCCCCAGC
This sequence comes from Mesodorylaimus sp. YZB2_4, assembly GCA_030248295.1. Classification (NCBI taxonomy): domain Eukaryota; kingdom Metazoa; phylum Nematoda; class Enoplea; order Dorylaimida; family Dorylaimidae; genus Mesodorylaimus; species Mesodorylaimus sp. YZB2_4. The sequence goes on from JASANH010001553.1 coordinate 14,615, forward strand.
ATTGCGTCAACGCACGACCGAGCCGTTGCTTAGACCGACAGCAATGACTGATGGCGGGGTCAGCAGGGTCCTGCAGACGATGGACGCCTACGATTTGACAATGGAAGATCGGGAATCGATTTTGGAGTTGACGAAATGGCCAGACATGCCTGATGCTGTTGGGGAGATACAGAGCAAGGTATGCTGTGGATATGATGTTGCAGATGTGGGACCCATGTGTGCTGTTTTAGGTGAAAGCGGCTTTGACCCGAGCTTATAATAAGCACGAGCACAAGTTGCCCTATGCTGTGGCGGTGACGGCGACTGGCGGTAAGAAGGGGCGGAAGCAGGCGGTGGTGGATGAGGAAGAGGGAAGCGATGGTGCGGATGAAGAAGGTACTCCTAAGGAGGATATCACTATCGATGACTTTGCGTGAAGACGGTGGGCAAAATTGTATTCTTTTATGTGGTCTAAAATGTAATTTGGGGCTCTTAATGAATTTTGATTGTCAATGGCTTGACTACAAGCAGAATGAGGTAGGGGGCATGCTGGACTTGTATGTCAGACCAATGAGAGATGAGACGCTAGTTTATGAGAGCATCAACAAATTTACATGTCGAAACACGGTCGAACTCTAGAACTTGGTTGGCAAGGGCTCAACGAGGGCAGGCTTTATATCAGACGCTCCAGCCTGCTCCTTGGCTGGGTGCAGTAGCAGCTTCTCTAATCCGATGATCGGAGCTTCGAGGGCGCAGCTGACGAAGAAGGATGCGAACATGGTGACGACCACGATGCTGATCCACTTGCAAATCTGAAACAGGTGGGTGGTGGGGTGTTGTAGGGGGGAGGCCAGGGGGCAGTTACCCAGTTGAAGTGGGTGTCCCAGTGAAGTGGGAACTCGTTCGATGCCACCACGGCCCCGATGACGGTGTAGTGCAGAAGGTAGGTGCAGTAGCTGAGCCGACTCAGCGGCAGCCAGCCACGCCACGAGAGCAGTTCGTTGATGGGCCCTACAGAGATGTGATGAGTAGGGTCCTCGGGGGACGGGGGCGGGCTTACCTCCCCGACCAGTCAGACAGGCGAACATGAGCCAGCAGATGCACAGGCTCCAGACGGGTCGTGTCACAGCACCGTACAAGGCTCGCACCCCGACTGGCAGTTGGTTGCCCTTGACGTAGTCTGTCAGACCGTAGATTATGGCCAGGGCCACAGCGAAGGCAAGCGCCCATGCGACGAGTGCTGTGAGCTAAAAGGGGGTCGTGGTCATGGATGGTCAGCATGCTGTGCTAACCCCACAGTACTGCCCTGAGTTGTGTGCTCCAGTGGCCTACCTTATGCAGTTGTTTTTTGTGCAGTCCCTTCTTCCATGCGTACCCGAACAGCAGCCCGATGAGGTAAGTGGGGAAGCGAGTCCATGGAGGCATGTACACCAGACGCATGAAGTCATTGACTAAGTCGGCATGGTTTTGGGAACTGAAATATGCGGGGCACTCGACTGAGGGATCCATACTTCATCATGCAGACTGTTCTTACTGGTCTTTTAGCGCGCCAGCTATCGGAATAGGTGGAAAATCATAGACTGCAATCGTCGCTGCTGTGGCGCCCATTGATGCCAAGATGAGAGCGGCTGAGAGAAGGAAGCCAGCTGCTGGGGAGCTGGAACGAATGACTGTGTAGAGGATATCTACTTGCTTGTTGTGGCCTCCGTGATTCCAGCATTTCCAGCCAATTAGACTGGCCGGATCTCAGCGGGAAGTGCACACTAAATGTGATTATGAGCCCTCATACCCGTTTCTGACAGGCTACACTTCACAGGCCAACGATCCCGCCACATAGTGCACATGCAAACAGGGCTTACTATAAGAGTAGGAGTAAGATGACAGGCGCGAGTGCATAGAACTGCATGTCGTTGGGCAGGTACCAGGCGGGCCCGTAGCACTGGTCAGTGGGGTAGACGAGATTGTTGACGTAGAGCAGGTTGGTCCACCATGTCTTCGAGCAGTCGCGTCCTATCGCTGAGCTCAGATCGAATTGGTGCGGTCCTTTCACAAAATAATGTGACAAGGTCGCATTCGTGCCAATTATTAGCATAAACACTGGCGTCAGTCTAAATCAAAGAAAATTGATTCAAACTGCTTCTGCCCGATATGATCAGCGCACTTGGACCTCATCTGCGCGCCGTCCTAGGTCCAACTCCGCTGCTACGAGAATCGCGATAAGAGTACATGCAGTAGTTAATTCATGTATTGTTGACGTGATATGAATATGATTTCGATATTTCTGTCAATAAAATATGGATATGGATATGGCATTTCGGGATAAGACCAGGGTCATTACTTCTCCAACGTTTAGTCCTGCCGTGCGTAGGGTGGTAATTTGAATTTTTTCCGGGTCTCCTGCGCCTCATGGATTTTTCGCTTTCTTCAGGGCTTTTCCGAGTGATTAGCCATTGCTCCGCTATTATAGAAGCCCGTGAAGGTCGCTGGGCATGTTGTTGGGCCAGCATCACATTGCCGGCGAAAAGCCCGAGCTGTGCGGTATCTTTCAGATAAAAATTCCAAGACAGGACCAAAGAGAAGATAAAAGATTGTTTGCTCTATGAGTTAGACCAATAGAACAGTCTGTGTCCTGTATGTGTGGACGCTGGTCACTATCGGGCCCGCGGGTCAACACATCGGTCTGCCACATGTACCCAACATACCGATCAAACACACCAATCTTTGTAAAATGCAAATACAGTCGATTCCCCTTAATTGCAAATCGGATAATCGCATAAATCGCTTTATTGCATAAAATTTTTAAGTCCCGATTCTTTTCCTATACCCGCTATGTAAAAATCTTCGCATAAATCGGATAAGCGCATAGCCTTTAACAGAACGACGCATATGCTACATATGCATTCTGCCGTCGGATAATTGCATAGCGCCATCGGATATTCGAATAACGAGCTCCTCAGTTTCCCACGGTTCCACTCTTAGATTAGATTAGATTAGATCTTCATATGAGGTTGAGCAGGACGTTTTGAACGCAGGAACAGGCTGCCTTGAAACTACGATCACAGATTAACTTGCAAAAGATCACTAAATAGGTGTTCATACATGCCGCTGCTTATTTGGAGTTTTGTTTGATATCTTATGCGATTAAAGTAGAGGTCATTAAGAGTTTTTGCGAGAATACTGAATTTAGCATAATGTGCTTGAGCAAACCAAGCTAGCTTGCCTCGCTTGATCGAATAACTCATCCATATATGCATATTATGCAAATATCCGATGTTTCGGATGAAGGAATAAACCGGTTAATTGCATATAAAATTTTGGTCCGGAGGCTGTGCAATTAAGCGGAGTTGAGTGTACCTCAGATCTAAAATCAATATTTATCTATATCTTTTGAGAGATATAGATTTGGATACTCATATCCATATCCATAGAGTTCTGTATACTGTAGATGGCACGAGTAAAGACTGCACGATTTAGGATGATTAGATGCACTTACCTGATATAACGATGCAAATAATATGCAATCCAAGTATTTTTTGATTTGACAAATTTGGAACCAGATTTCTCCTCTTCTTTAAAAAATAAATACGCGACTAAAAATCCGCTAAAAAAGGAGACAGATTTCAGATTTTTAATCTTTGTGCTCATCACAGCAAATCTTGCGAGCCTGGCGCCCCTAAAAAATTTTGCAATGCCAGTATACCTCATTGTGAAAAATGTATCCACAGAAAAGGTCGCGTTATTAATTACTTCGACTGACCAATCGTTTCTCAATTCGTATGCGTCGACCAAATTATCTAAAATTGATGTGTTTTACATTTAGTGTGTCTTTTTCAAAAATATGAGTTACCTGCATATTGCAAACGCAAGTATGTATGGCCGAGTATAACCCAGAGCATACTTAGCACCCTCATGCCGTGCAAACACTCCAATTGGCCACTTCGTTTTGTCATGTCCAAAATCTTCTTTCCGTTTGTATACAACGAGAAACATAGCAAAAATTCTGTTGCGACTGCAACGAAATCAGTAAGATTTTCAATGATAAGGTAAGTGATTTAATAGAATAGTCGCTTACAATTTTTGCGGCGCTGGTTTTCCAAAGGAGACCCGTATAATTGCTCTTGAACATAATCGACAATTGTCGCTAGGATTACTGTAGCCCCGATTACAGACAATAAGGCACTAATAATAAAACACACAGCTTCAATTTCTTGTTGGCCCTGTTTTTGATACCCCTTACTCACATCATTATAATTGCGCCTGTGCTGAATTGTTCTTCTTCGATACAAAAAACGTTGCAGGCCATGGCTCGGAGTTTATCTGTAAATAAACATCGATGTGCCTGTCAGTGACGGGCCCAGTTAGTGATTGAAGGAATATGTAAACTTTTCACACAGCATTCCTTGCTTGCTATTGACGTCAAGACAAGTTAACGCTGGCACCATCACCCTGGTAAACAAGATATTGGATCATCTCCCAAATTACATGCATGGTAGCCGATTTTTTAAAATGATAATCTAAACCAGGATCGCGTTATCTACTTTAGTTCTGACGTAAATCAAAGCGTCGTTTGCGCATCGAAAAAATATTTACGTTCAGTTCGCTCAGTTCAGTTTGATTTCGTCTGGCCTTGTAAATGTTTGCATACAGGTGAATTATAAATAGGAAGTTTTTCTATGGACGAGTTCACTTTATATCAGCTGCTGATAATAAAGCTTGCAAGGTCATGGGTGTGGCTTGAAACAAAATAGGCTTTTAATGCCAATAAATCTTCTCAAATTGCTGTCAAAGACTTTGACCTGTGGCTTGCTGAACTTAATGGAGAGAAGATTTTATGAAGTTTTTTTTGGTGTTTGCGAAAACACTATTTTTAATGCAACAGGCTTATTGTCAGTGCAACTGGTGGTGAGCAAGTAGCGGTCTAGAGTGTGCAGCGCAGGTTGCGAAGCATAATTCAGCCGAGCAGGACTCTTGAAATGCAGTGGCCTACTGTACTGAGCGAGCAACGAAATAAGAATCTGAGTCTGAGTCACTGCAGTATAATACAGTAGACGGGGTGGCAGTGTAGCGTTTGCACCCCGGGAGAGCCAACAAAGTTTTCCGACCTAGCCCGTAGTTGGAACATCATCCTGATGGGTGACGCTCACGGCTGCTAGCTCTGCAAATAATCGATTGCCACTCGAGATTCTACAAAATCTTTTAGTGCGGTAGGTACTGTACTGCACTGTCCATGCACCCCAACAGTACACCACCAAACGGCATAGCTACTAGGGTGTTCCGCCATCCTCCAGTGCAGCCTCGGTACATTTCTCCAGCTTGCGCTATCACGCTCGTTCCTGCAAGCTATTGCATTTTGTGCAAGCTATTTCAGCGTTTGCGGGCCCGTGCAGCCTCATCCTTCGACCACAAAAACTCACCATACTGCTGTACTAGAGCCAATGCATCCATTCTGTCGCATGTGCTCGGTATGCAAAGCCCCCATCGAATACTGGTTCCATATTGAGTCCAGTCGTCTGTCATTTCCGGGCAAGCACTGGCCCCATCGCCAAGCGCCTTGAGGGACATCATTGCATAGCAATATTTCCCTCGATACTTTCTGAAAAATACGTAATGCGCTCGAGCATTTGCGAGGCTTGGTTTTTTTGGTTCAAAGCTAAATAGGCATTAAATGGAAAGCAAGTTTCTATCAAAATGCATACCCCCTAGTAATATTTCCTGGTGGCCTGTCCACGTTGATGCTGGTACATTCTCCATAACTGCCATGCCAATAATAGTTTAGCCGCAGGACGCCTGATGGCACTTTGCCGAACGAATCAATTTCTAAAAATTGAAACGTATAATTTTATACTTTCTAGATTTTCTTCAAGATGTGATTTTGTATCATCCCAGCCCAAATAATTCTAGTTGCTGCGAAGTGTAGCTCGGCATACTCGTATCCGATTTTTTTCTTCTTTTTATCACAAGTCAATAATATCAGTTAAATCATGAAATCAGCTCAAAAAGTTACTCTTGACTTGCAACAATATACGAAAGAAGAAGTCAAAGAATTGCTGCAAAAGAGCATTACTAGGGGAGACTGGTAAAAATGGCAGAGTCCTGTACGCGCTGCTGAATGAGATATCGCATTCGCACGAGTGCAAAGAATCCATGGAAAATTATGTTTTGACTAGCATTGAGCTCCTTTTCAGCAGGCAGTCGTTATGCAAAAAACACCTAGCTCAGTCAGTCTCGTCCTTTCTCCCTCGTAATCAGCTCTAGCGCACACAGCGCAGCCTCAGCTGTCTTCCTAAACTTGCCATTATGTATCCTACTGTATATTATATCCTATCGCTGCAAAAACATGCTGCCAAACTGCGGTTCAGAATTGTTGCTCTCCAAAATAATACAGTCTTTTCCGCCGATCCAAATCGCATTTTTATAATGCCAAGAATTACAGTAACTGCCTGCATCGTCTTTGCTCTAGCCGCGCCTCAAAATTCATGAATTAGACCACGTAAGGTTTGGAAAACAGCTCGGATGGCATTGTGTTCTGTTTCGTAGACTGCGCTTGCTTTTAGTTTCCACAGGCCAGCGAAAGCATCGCTAGCAATCCACAAGAAAGGACTTTCTTGGATAAGAAAAAGTGGGTATGGCACACATTTTACACCACTGATTCAATTTAGAAAATTAGAAAAAATACTCACAAATAGCCTTAAAGACGCAAAAAGCGGAGAAATGGTTTTTGGGGTTGCTGTACTTACGCGTTTGAGTCCAAGCCACATTTTTTCTCGCCTGGCTATGAATCTTCTGGCATTCGCTGTCATTGGCTCGTGCACAGGCCTTTATAGCAGCAGATTCATCTTTGTACTTTTGTTTTGAATCGCGAAAAAACTGCACATCTTCCGCGCACGCACTCGACAAATTCAAGGCCCAAACTGGTTTAGGCTTTGGTATAGACGGGGAAAATAAATCGATTGTGCCAAATATCGGTAATAAATCTTTGAATGGCAAAATTATGTTATCAAATTGAGAACGAATGTTTTGAAAATCAGCCCATTTTTGTAATATTTCTGTCTCTCCATTTTTTCCTTTGACTAATAATTCAAATTGGAGTAAGAAAATCACAACGAGATGCAGATTTCGGCTAATCATTGTAATCGTACGGATTTAAATAACGCAGCAAATAGTGATCCTACATCCGCTTAGGACTGACGTTTTGTCTTGGCGACATCCGATATATAAGCCAGTCCCTTATCACTTGAGCAAATATGTAAGGATGGTCTGATCTTTTGTCAATGCCGCATGTACCGCGGTGGGCGCTGAAACGAGGGCGGGCTGACGAATGAAATGTGGTCTCATTTTTCCATCAAGTTTTTATCAATAAACACTTGTTTTCGATAAACGGATACTTTCTGTCGAAGGCAGGCGCACATTTCTTTTTCAAATTGACGCTACTGTGTGCGGCAAACTTTTATTGACGTCTAATGCGTCAAAAATTCAAAACGCTTAACAGAAAACGTTGAGTGCGCAGTTTTTATCGGAAGTTAGCACCCAACACTGACGTCGGGCCTGGTATGGAAACAGTGAGTGGACTGCCGTGGCTGCCTGATGCGCGTACACGCTGCGTCCACGTGGCTTGTATGACTGACGGTGAAGCACGGCGCGAGGAGCAAACTTATCCTTGCATCATGAATATTTGATAGCGTCCAGGGCAAGGGCAATTGTTGAAATGTCTTATCACGCACTGAGAATGAACTATAAAATTCTTCCAAATAGAAAGTCTCCCCTATTCGATCAAAAAAAAGATATATTTAAACTCCGTTTTCGAGACCATTTTCGGCAGAAACTTTGTGCGTACAATATAAAAACCTTGCTAAAACTTGACATCACGCATGAATACTGATTTCAATACCCATTTACTTCGCTTTCTTACACCCATCTGGCTGATAAATATATATGTAAAATGGCCTATAACAAAAAAGGCGCACCGAAAAAAGTGCATCCACGATAGATAGAGCGCAAGTGAATGCGATTGTTTTTCGAAAGCAAGGACAAATCAAGAATTCGTTTTGGACCCTGATCGTTGTGGAGATTGGTGACCAGGCAGCGTCGTACTCATGCGGGTAATGGGGACTGGGGAAGCAGCAAGAATTCCTGTGCAAATGCGTTGAGCATCTTTCTGACGTGGAACTGACGATGAAGGATTTCAAGATATCGGCTTACATGGACTTTATTTTTTGTCTTCTATTGACGTGATTCGGCGCCTTGCCAAGTTAGAACAGGTGGTGACCATTCGAACTTGGTGGATTTAGGCTAACTTTTGCTGAACACGGCTCACCAACCCTGTGCTGGATCCCAAACTTCAAGGCTTCAGCACCAAATTTAATGTTTGCTTAAAAACAATCCTTGTCCAATCTTTTATTGGAAATTAATATCGCGAGACACCGCTTGTGGTTATCAAAAAGTACATCGAAGGGAATTTCGTTCGACCGCACGACTGTCTTCCGTAATTCACGACTCACGACCGGATCGGATAGGTTGAGAAAAATTTCCGTTTCAGATTGGGTCGAATAAGTGTAGAATCGGATCGATACTGTACTGTTTATTCCTCACGTATGCGCTAGTGGGAAGATCGTGGGACACACTAGGAAATATAGCAAAAGCAGCTCAATCAAAGAACACACTACAAAGCGGCACTCGAAAGACCCTGTCTAAAAACATCATCGCTGTATGTCCACGCCAATTCAGAACTCAATTTGTTCCATAAAATAGTTGTCGAATGTTCAAAGCACTGCTCAGAAGCCTTGGTTCTCGTGCCATTTTCAGGTAAAAACAGTGAATGCTCTTTGTTCAGTCTTTCACTCATCCTCCTACCAGGCTCTAATACATGTCTGAAACGAGCATTCGTGCCAACCATGATAAAATTTATGAAACTGGACGCTTCAGTTCCTGTCGCCTCCGAGCCAAAGGCTGCTCACAACGTTGCTGCCCACGATCCCACAACTGATAAAAGGTCGTCGTATTCACTGGACCAATCGTTGATGATAAGACTGAGAGCATATCTCTGGGCATGCTCCGAATTATCAATGTCAGCCTTCAAAATCGGATCCCATGCCTGACAATTTGGATCGAAAGCAAGCCGAGTACACCACTCCAAGAAAGTGAGGTGATTCGTGCCGACCAAGTTTGCGACAAAGTGCACTCAACATGCTGCGTGCACTAGAAGAAATTTTTGCCACGTGCTCAGAAAATTTAATGTCCGCCGACATTGTGACCCCCAAATAAGTGACTTCATCAACGAAGACAAAACGCTGTCCATCAAGGGTCAATGAAGGCACGGTCGAAGGCAACATTGGTGTACCGAAACGCAATGGCCTGACGTTCCGATACATTTAAGTCCAGACCAGACGAGTGAAATCGGCGCTCAAAAAGTCCAGAGCTGCTTGAATCGTCCTCGCGCGCTCCATAGAAGGCAATGGGATGAGTAAGCATGTGTCGTCCGCGTAACACTGGAGCCGGAAATCAGGGAATTTCGAGGAGAAGCTCGCAAGAGCGGGTCAATGAACGAAATAAATAAAAGAGGGCCTAGCACGCTCCCTTGCGGTACGTCAGATAGGACCCGCATCCTCCTGGGTGCACAGCCTTTCACACTAGCACTCGTACTGATGGCGATCTTTCAAATACGAATGTACAGTATTCAGCTGATTAATTTAGTGTGGACGTCGATGCTGGGATTGCAGAGTACGCAGTAGAAGTGAATGCGGAACTCGGTCAAATGCTTTCTGCACGTCCAAGAAGATGCCAATTACCAAACCGTACGTCTTCTGACTGAGCCAATTAAGGATAGTTTGCGTATAATTAATTAGAGCTCCAGTAGTTGATCTTCGCTTACTGAATCCATGCTGATTTTCTGACAATTTGATATGCTGACGAAGAAGACGGTCAATCGACCGTCTTCTTCGTCAGCAATTCAAATTAACGCATCAATTCTTTTCGAAAGGCCGCTCCCCAAGATAGGCATACAGTATTCATTATCATGGCACCACGGCACAAGCAGTATCCCTCTCAGAGCTTTTCCACGCTGCTCATCGCGGTACTTTGCAAGCTGATAAAGTAAAGAAGATTCATGCTACTCATAAAAAACCGAAACTTCAATTTTTTATAGAACGGATATTTCCACTTTTTTCACTTCGCTTCAATATTCCTGCCGCATAACTCCAAGCCGATTTGCAAATCTGACAGTGCAACCTTCCCAGCCGTTAACCAAAAAAATTGTAATTTGTTTCTGGCTGCAAAAGAAAGCACTCTGAAAAATATAAGAGGCGTCTTACCAATCGGTCAGCAGTAGTCAGCGCCAAAAGTCTGGGAATTTTCAAAAATCTTCTAGATTTTTGTTAGGTTTTGTCTCAAAAAACCCGAAACCCGAGTGTTGGAAGTCTAAACTCGAATCCTGGAACCTAAAAACCGAGTTTGGGAAAACCCTGTGTTTTTCTCACGCTCGGGCTCCTTAGCACACAATTATTCCAAAATTTTCAGGATTTTAGGCCATCGCCATTGCTGATCAGTTAACTAGACGCCTCTAATATTTTGCAGAAATCTTTCTTTGCGCCCAGAAACAATCAACAAATTACAATTTTTTGGTTTGTCAAGTTTGACTTGAGTGTTGGCGATGGTGCCTTGTCAGTTATCCATGTTTCCTATGCTCGAAGAATAATGAGAAGATGACTTGTAACTGTAATCGTGAGCAGAAAAAAGGAAGCAAGAATGCAGAATATTGATCTCATCTCATTCATTACGCCAGAGTGGTTGGAGAAGAGAAGAACTGCGCGATAATTGGTTGCTTGCCAGCGGTTATTGCAACCAGTTTGAAATTTCGGATCGGACAGTTCAAGATCAGATGATCCGATCCGAATTATCGGATCTTAATTTTTTGATCAATCGGATATCTAATCAGAACGGATGGGATCCGATCCGATCCAGCCATAATTCACGACTCTTGCCTTGAACCCCAGAATTCGTTTATTCGCTTCAGTCGATTTGCTCATAGTCGTATGTTTGATGTATAGTCGTAAGACCCGCCTGTATCGGCCACGTTCTCTCCTGCAAGGCACCAGTGCACGAAGCTCCTTTACAGAAGGAAAAGGGTGTCCGCGCAGTTTTTTAATAAAGGCTGTCCTATGAGAATTTTGAGGCCCCAATAAGATCCTTCGCAACTTCTTTGCAGTACCGCTCACTGATGCACCATTCCGTGGCCGCACAAGCTACCCCTATGTAAGCAGCAACAAATTTATAAGGATGATATCGGCAGCTATTTCAAGTCACAAAATTGATACACTTTCCGAATTGCTGTACGAAAAAGGACGGCTATTTTGAGGGCACGTGTCGTTTATCAGAGAATCATCTTTTAAAACCTGGTGGGCAAAGACTCATCTGATGCAGGTTTTGAATCGCAGTTTGCAGGCTCCTCCTTGGCTTGGTGCAGTAGCAGTTTCTCTAATCCGATGATCGGAGCTTCGAGGGCGCAGCTGACGAAGAAGGATGCGAACATGGTGACGACCACGATGCTGATCCACTTGCAAATCTGAAACAGGTGGGTGGTGGGGTGTTGTAGGGGGGAGGCCAGGGGGCAGTTACCCAGTTGAAGTGGGTGTCCCAGTGAAGTGGGAGCTCGTTCGATGCCACCACGGCCCCGATGACGGTGTAGTGCAGAAGGTAGGTGCAGTAGCTGAGCCGACTCAGCGGCAGCCAGCCACGCCACGAGAGCAGTTCGTTGATGGGCCCTGCAGAGATGTGATGAGTAGGGTCCTCGGGGGACGGGGGCGGGCTTACCTCCCCGACCAGTCAGACAGGCGAACATGAGCCAGCAGATGCACAGGCTCCAGACGGGTCGTGTGACAGCACCGTACAAGGCTCGCACCCCGACTGGCAGTTGGTTGCCCTTGACGTAGTCTGCCAGACCGTAGATTATGGCCAGGGCCACAGCGAAGGCAAGCGCCCATGCGATGAGTGCTGTGAGCTGAAAGGGGGTCGTGGCCATGGATGGTCAGCATGCTGTACTAACCCCACAGTACTGCCCTGAATTGTGTGCTCCAGTGGCCTACCTTATGCAGTTGTTTTTTGTGCAGTCTCTTCTCCCATGTGTAACCCCTACCGGGCAGGCCATGGCGAGTGGTAGAGAGTAATCGATACTCTCCCCTGGCTGGGACGTCAACCCCTCGGGTTGATGTTTCTAGGTCAGGTATAGTCGCGAGACTTGCCTACCTCCAGTCGGAGTTTTTGTCCCGCCGACTTTAGTCGGCCGCACTCCCTCCCACGCCTGTCCGCACGAGTTGCACATGCGCACCCGAACAGCAGCCCGATGGGGTAAGTGGGGAAGCGAGTCCAAGGGGCCATGTATACAAGACGCAGGTAGTCTTTGGTGTAGTCGACAACGCTGAGAGTAGTTCTAAAATTGTGCCGAATATGAAAAAGTTTCTGATGAGCATTGTGATAACAGAGGCGCACTTGGGATCGGTTGGTGCTCCAGTGACTGCCATGGCTGGAAATCGATACGCTACGATTGTTGCTGCTGTGGCGCCCATCGATGCTAGGATGAGTGCGGCAGACAGAATAAAGCCAGCCACCGGGGAGCTGAAATTTAGGCCCAGCTGGTACGGCCTGTTAGCACGATTCAACCCTCTCCAGTCCCGTCCCCATAGTGTACGTGCAAGCAGTTGCACTTGGCTTACTATAAGAGCAGGAGCAGGAAGACAGGCGCGAGTGCGTAGAACTGCATGTCGTTGGGCAGGTACCAGGCGGCCCGTAGCACTGGTCAGTGGGGTAGACGACATTGTTGACGTAGAGCAGGTTGGTCCACCATGTCTTCGAGCAGTCCAGTCCCGTTCCAGAAGTTAGATCATACTGATGTGGTCCTCGCATATGTTGTGACAGGGTTGCATTTATACCAATTATGAGCATGAACACTGGAGTCAATCTAAAAAACACTGCTGCTTACATTTTGCTGATTGTTAGCGAACGGATGTTTCGAAGTCTTGTCCATCAGAAATGTGCAATGTAAAGACCAATGTACAGTATACATACGTGCTATGTAACCCCCTCCCCCCCTTGGTAGGCCATGGCGAGTGGGAGAAAGAATAATCGGCACTCCCCCCCCCCCCCCCCCCCCGTTAATGTTTTAGCCGTAGGTACAGCCGCAAGACTCCTGATCCAGTCAGACTTCTTGTCCCGCCGACTCTGGCCAACCACCTCCCTCCTACGCCTGGCAGCCATGGTACGCTATTAGTGCTACTACTTACGGTACCTTCCTATCATAACACTACGTTTTTGTGCACGATTTGCGCAGGTTGGAACTGAAGATAGTGGCTCCTGCACATTGCAGCATCCTCTGATATCTCTGACGCTGGGTGCAATGCAACGCTATAACCAAACTCGGAAGAGTTCACTTAAACTGCAAAGAACATTTGGGAATGATTACCTGATATAGCGATGCAACTAATATGCAATCCATGTTCTCTTCGGCTCAATAAATTTCGATCCTGATTTCTCCTCTCCTTTCAAAAATAAATGTGCAACCAAAAAACCACTGAAAATAAAGTGTTAGATTCTCGTTTTCCATCCATCTACTCTACTGTGCGTACTATATTTTCTCTTTTCTCTCCCACATTTGCACATCGCAGCGAAAACCTACCTCATCGTGAAAAATGTATCCACAGAAAATGTTGCATTATTGCTCGCTTCGAAAGTCCACTCTTTCAGCAAGTTAATTGCATCGAGCAAGTTATCTGATATTATTTGATTTTACTTCTTGATACTGCGGCAAAGCCTGTATTACCTGCATATTGCACATGCAAGTATGTATGGCCAAGTAGAACCCAGAGCATACTCAGTGCTCTCATGCCGTGCAAACATTCCAATTGACCACTTCGTTTCGACATGTCCAAAATCTTCTTTCCATTCGTATACAACGAGAAACACATCAACACTTGTGTTGCGACTGCAACGAAATCGATTTTCACCTCTGCTTATTGCATGTTTCAACCACTTACAACTTTTGTGAGGCTGTTTCTCGAAGGGTTCGAATTGCTCTCGCACATACATAGTCGACGACTGTCGCCAGGACGACTGTGGCCCCGATGATTGATAACAAGGCACTAAAACTGTTATTCTTATGTTGGAACAAGGTCGAGCACCAGTTACTCACATCATTATGATTGCCCCGCTGCTGAATTGTTCTTCTTCTTCGATACAAAAAATGTTGCAGGCCATGGCTCGGAGTTTATCTGTAAATAAACATTGATGTGCCTGTCAGTGACGGGCCCGGTTAGTGATTGAAGGAATATAAACTTGTCACACAGCATTCCTGCCTGCTGCTGACGTCGAGATAAGTTTGAGCTGGTACCGCGATGGCAGTGATATCAAAATAAACAAGATTTTTGGATCATCTTCAAAAAATTACATGTTCGCTGGCACAGTTGTGATTACTATTAAACCAGGATTCGTTATCTGTTTTCGCAGTGACCTAAATCGAAGGCCTCGCAGCATCAAAAACTGTTTACACTTTTGGTTTGCTGTTGATTGCGTGTGTCTGCTGTTGTAATTGTGATAATATGGTTAGTTAAAATTAGAAAACCCTTTTTTTTCTGTGCGTGTGGACCAAGCGTCCTGTATGAACGCTACCGGGTGGGGGACTTTCATTTTGGATATTGACGGTTTCTGACGACAAAAATGTATCACTAGCTGGCTTTTGCAAAATGAACCATGTCATAGCGGTATCTGCTGGGGGTTATTCACTCTTTTTTATGATTAAAACGGTTGGGATAAAACTTGGGAAAGGAGGACCCTTGCTACTGTAGCTTCCTGCTGACCAAGCACGGGCTCTACATATATTTCGAGGACACACACTGTACTGCAGAGTGCGATCACAATACTCACCGTACTGGTGTACTAGAGCCAGCGCATCCTCTCCATCGCACGTGTTCGGTCTGCACATGCCCCATCGAATATTGGCGAAATAAGCAGTCCAGTCGTCCGTCATTTTTGGGCATCCACTGGCACCTTCGCCAAAAAGAGCCCGTAGAGATATCATTGAGTAAGAATATTTTCCGCGATATCTTCTAAAAAGTACCCAATACCTCGGTTCGCGAACTCGTTAATTCCTTAAGATTTTTCAATGATTTTTGGATAATAAAACAAAAGCCAGCGATTAATAACACGTTAATGTCTATAGACCATGTCACAGATCTGAACAATGCAAAATTTGAATTTCCCGCTGCAAACCACTTATGGCAATTGTACATAAATGAAAAGTTCCTTATTTTAAAGGTTGTGCGCGTCCCTCTCTTTGAAGCAGTTTTAAACAGAATAACACAATAGCAACAAATTCTGGCAACTTTATGACAAGAAAACTAATTAAAGCCAAAAATCAGGATTGTCACAACAGCTAGCGCAGAGGCTTAATTCGAGAAACGGAATTTTGTCTCAAAAAAATTGTCACAAGCAGGAAATTTAAATTTTGTAATGTACGAAGCCAGTGACATGGTTTATAGCATAAAATTGGGTGGGAAAATTCAAAATCAAAAATGACATACCAACACATGACCTGACAAAATGACATGATATTGTGTGGGAAATGAAACGAAAGGTGCATACCCGTTGATTGCCTGGTGGTCTCTCAACATTTATGCTGGTACATTCGCCATAGCTGCCGTGCCAATAATAGTTAAGATGCAGGACGCCAGGTGGCACTTTTCCAAACGAATCCATTTCTAAAAATGAAATCAGAGCATATCTTTTAGCCTGAAAATTTGTTGGTTGGTGCCTGTCATACAAAAGAATTTGACTTGGCTGAGCTGGTGGGCGACAAGTTTATAAACTAGCCTTCATGTTAAGTGTGTGCTAAACTAGTTCAGTGCTAAATTTAAATGTCAAACAGGTTTTCTTATCTGCCATAGACCGGAGATGCATCTGAGTATAATAGAGATCTTTTTAGAATGCTGCAAAAAATGGTAATACGCAAATGTAGGCTAAATTATGATCCTTAACCAACTTGGTCATTGAATTTGTCGAGTGCGTGCGCAGAAGACGTGCAGTTCTCGTGCAGAAAACGGGTTAGCCGTGTGCGTCTTTGCCTTGTGAAAACCAGTTTTATGCTCATCTTTAACGTGTAGGAAGTGGTCTTTGTTCGAACCGCGGTAATTGGGTCTCTGGACCCAAAAAAGACCAACTAGGGGTTTTAATGGCATTTAAAAAATGTGTCATTGCTGTAGTTACACTTGAAAGGAAATCTCAGCGCTGCGTGACATCTTTTTCAAGTCAGTTGTAAGATCATCGAGTGGCTCATTCGATGGCTTGGGTCTCACCTGTCGAACAGCTTCCTGGGATACAATATGAGGTGTTTAAGGCTCGCTTCTCGGGAGAATCTGATCACGTTCCGGCTGAAATTGATCATCACCTATTGTTTCGAGCGAGACATTAGTTCGAAGCTGTACCACGGGACAGGTTTGCGTTGTCGTTTGGGGGACAGCTGCAGGTTTCGTTCACACACTGTTCGAATTGACTGTTCTTATTTTGCATGTTACCCAGTGCGCTCTTGGCGTTTGGTTAAAGGGCGGATATAGGGACCGATTGGCCTGTCTTCTCCTTATTGACCAGTAGCCGGGTAAGGTGTCGCGCGGCCGGCAAGGTGGCTTCTGATTGGT
Organism: Mesodorylaimus sp. YZB2_4; assembly: GCA_030248295.1. Taxonomy (NCBI): domain Eukaryota; kingdom Metazoa; phylum Nematoda; class Enoplea; order Dorylaimida; family Dorylaimidae; genus Mesodorylaimus; species Mesodorylaimus sp. YZB2_4. The sequence goes on from JASANH010001553.1 coordinate 31,267, forward strand.
TGACCGTCCAGGGGGAGGAGCGGCGCGTTTGATGTGGCTAACTAGGAGAACCTTGCCGAGCCACAAGGTATGTTGCATAAGAGGGCGTGTTTTGTGTATGCAGAGTGGTGGTTGTTTTAGTTTGATAATTGTCCTTCGGTGAGTGATAATGGATTATTCGCCATGAAGACGATGTTTCAGCCTTCGCCGGCAAACAAATAAAACGTGAATCATGCATGTTCTCTTTCGTTTTTCCTCGGGACTCAAACAATAATCTTTCAAATTTTCCTACTTTATTTACTTGTCTTATCTTATGACGCATGAACGGTCGACTTCTCCTTGCTCTCATCGTCAGTCTTTTGTCAAAAAACATAAGAGATGAAACGATAGTTCATTGCGTGTTTTCTGAGTGACTGGTTTATAATTTCAAGGTATCAAAATTTATATTTATTGACCTTACTGATCAGCTTAAGCTACCCGAATCTGAAACTAACTTTTACTCGAGGATAATGTGGCACCTCCCATGGATACACTAGAACTAGAATAGTATATCCATGGGAGGGGCCACATTATCCATGGGCACCTTCAGTTGGCGAGAAAAAATTTTCAATTTTCTGTCGCGAGCGCCTTGTAATCGTCCTGCACTATAAAGACGGTTTGAGCTAGTTGAGCATAACCTGCGTCAAAGCGCCACTTTTAAATCAATTCTCGAAATCACAGCAGCAGCAGCAAGAATCATTTGCCTGTATTTTTAGTCCTGAACCAAAGAACAGAACAGCTTTCCCCAAATGCCAGAATTAGCACATCACCTGAGCGTAAAAGTGAGTTTCAGATCCATGGTCACCTCATTAGCTTATATTTCATGGCAGTACTTACGAGTTTGAGTCCAGGCCACCATCTGCCTCGCCTGGCTGTGAATCTTCTGTCATTCGCTGTCATTGGCTCGACGGCATGCCTCGATGGCCATCGATTCGTCGTTGTACTTTTGTTTTGAATCACGGAAAAACTGCACGTCTTCTGCGCATGCACTCGACAAATTCAATGACCAAACTGGTTTAGGTTTTGGTATGGAGGGGACAAATAAATCGAACGTGCCTGATGTCGAGAATAATTCTTGCAATAGATTCATTTCATTTTCCAATTGAGTTTTAAGAAAGTGGATGTTTTGAAAATCGGCTCATTTTTTCAACAGTTCTGTCTCTCCATTTTTTCCATTGACTAATAATGGGAATTGAAGTAAGAAAATTGCAGCAAAACACAAATTCCGGTTTATCATTGTAGTCGTCCGAGTTTAGCCGAAACTAATCCGCATCCGCTCAGGGCTGGCGTCTTGTTTTGGAACAGTTGAATATATGCCCATCCCTTATCACCAGCAAATTTGTGTATGGTCTGATGGACCCGACGAGGGGAAGCTGACGAATACTATTTGGCCTCACTTTTTTTTAAGTCGATCGAAAACGCTTGTTTTTGATCAAAAGCATCAAAAATCGCTTGTTTTTTTTGTTTTTGATAACAAAGACGGCGAGTGGACGACAAGCATGGCTCTTCCTTTCATTCCCAATCTGACACTGCTGCTTTGACCAAAGATTTGATGACGTTTTTTATTGTCTAAGAGATCTCAACGCCCATGTTTTAAATAAGATAACCGTCGGGCGCATAATTTTTATCAAATGTTTGAGCGTCGAAAAGTGGGAGAAATGTGGGTGGCATGTTTGTACTGATTGGAAATAGCAATATGAGCGTGTCCTGCCATCACCTGATCTTTGTTGTCCATGCTAGTCACAGTTTTGGTTTGCTGTCATATCGATGACCGTTTGTGTTCTTGCACATTGCAGTACGATAGTTGCGCAGTGGGCGGCGAATGCCTCGGACACCAGATAAGCAGTTCCGGGCTAGTGTTCGACCCGCGGCTGGGTAAATCATTTTGTGTAATGCCACCCTCGAGTGCACTTTAGTGTTGGTGATTTGGTAAAACGTGAACGTTAATTTTTGTGGGCTTCTAGCCGGCCAGCAGTCAAACTGTCTAAGGGATCACGTCGAAATATGGACTTCCAACTGGAAGAAAAAACGCTTCCAGTTACAAGTTCTACTGGAAGTGGAAGTGGAAGTCCACACTTCCAGTTGGTTCGCTTGTCAGAAGTGACCACATGCTCGCGCCACCGGCTATGTCCACTAATGATGGACGCGAACCAACTGGAACTTGCAGTTCGCCACTGCCCACTTGAAGTAGGATTGGAACCAGCTGGAAGTGTGGGTCAAAAACTGGAACCTATATGGCCCCTTTTCCTTCCAGTTGCCATTTCCAGTAGAACTTTCGACTGCAAGCGTTTTTGCTTCCAGTTTGAATTCCAAATTACGACGTGAGCCCCGAGCAAGGCTGTGCGGGGACCAGCACACTCAGCAGCGTCCCTCTGCTGTCTCCACCAGGAGCAGCTCCACACGAGGGCATCCTGGACTGGGCACCGACTTCCTTGGACGATGGCGGGTGGGCCGATCCGCCAGTTATAAACCATGGCATAGGTCTCGAACAGTGCATAGTTTGAATTTCCCGCTTCAAGCCGCTTATGACACTTTCTCATGGATGGGAGGCCCTCACTTTAAAACCTGTGCGCTAGTTAAATTTACAGAAATTTTCTATCGACAGTTTTCCTCATTTATGGCTTCAATTTGGCTTTCTTTCCAAAAAGTGGTCAGAAGTTGTTGCTATTCTGTTTAGAAAAGCTTCCAAGAGCGAAACCTGCACAAGCTTTGAAGTAAAAAAACCGTCATAAGCGACTTGCAGCGGAAAATTCAAATTTCGCGTTGTATGAGATCTAGGAAATAATATGCTGGCAAAAACCAACAGTTTAGACGTTTTGAAGGTCATTTGCCTAGATTTTTCAGATTGAGTGCCATAGCACTAAGAAACAAGCCGCAATTATTCGCAATATCACTTCGAATTCAAATTGCCCGGGTCGTCGTGGCCTAGCGAGTAAGGCGGCTGCCTCTCACGCTTGGTGCACACAGAAGAGGGTTTGACTCGCGCCTGGGTAAAAAAATGATTGTCGAATATATATGCGTTTCGTGGCCTAGTCGGTTGAGGCGTGTTCCTCTGATGCATGGTGTGCAGTTACAGGGGAGGGTTCGACTCCCACTGCGCACAACATGATTGTCACATATGTGCACCTTAGCCCTCGAGTGTGCTGGTGACAGTAAAATGGAAGCCCTGTTGGCTCGCACGAGCCGCAAATCCAACTCCAGAATCCTTAAATAAGGAAGAGCGCTGCGCTCAAATAAGAATTAGCATACTTTTCTCACCCCTGGATATCATGAAAAAGTTGTGCATCTTTTGCCATAGCTTCAAAATCTTAAAAAGATACAAGCTTCCTCAAAAATCAAATTAAATCTCTCCATTCCTTCTAAAGATTGTGCGTGTAGTTTAAGGGTCGGCGACCCGTCTGCTGCGCGAGGGAAAAGTCCATCTGTCACCGTGTTATCGCATCAGCACATTACATTGTCTCCTCTTTATTGACAAAAGGCAGCATGGTCACAGCAGCAGATAGCACGGTAACAGATAGTCTTTTCCCTCACGCAGCAGACAGAGAGTGCCCGTCTGCTGTTGTTGTTCGCCAACCCTTTAAAATGGCGCCACTGCACCTTAAACCAACTTTTACCAGCAATTATTAACAGTTAAAACACGCATACTCATTCTATCTCACCAAAAATACTAGCCAAACAATACAACTTTCCACATCCCTCCCCCAAATATGCTAGCACTTACTATCCCCGAGACAGCTAGCCCTTCCACAGGTTTGCAACATATCCTTGATGGACCCCGCCTATCTCACTCCACCGCGGCCTTAGGGGGTGTGCACTGAAGGCCATGAACATCGGCCGAGTGTTCCCTCAGCACATCAGCACTTCGATACCATTTTCGACAAATCAGACACCTCAAACCCACATTGATCCTGTGCGCTTTGTGCATATGCGATGACAGACCCCATTTGTTCGGAAATACGGCCTCGCATAAATTGCACGAACGACTTTCGGCCACAGGCTGCCTCTTCTTCTCCTCCCTCGCATACACATCCATCGACTCGTAGTCCAATCCGTCCTGTGGCGATGCAGGTCGTAAAAGGGCATTCGCCGGCTGTGAACGTGGCTGTGCTTTTTTGTTTTTTTTCTCCTTTTTCCCTTTTTTCACAATTGCTTTCTTGGGCGGATATTTCCTCGGTCGACCACGCGGCCTCTTGATTTTTACTTCCAATTTTTCTTTTGATTCTGTCGATTTCGATTGTTTTGGTGACGTTGGTTTCTCGCACTCGCCCAATAACCAATCCTCGTTATCATCCTCCGATTTGGCATGTTTTTGTTTCCGTCCTCGTTTCGATGACGTTCCAGGTTTGTTATCGTTCTTTTTCGCCACCCCTTCGTCCTCCACCTCCTCCTTAATGACTGATACAGCCTCCACCGATTCAGTGCCACCTAAAATTATTGATTTCTTGTTGATTCCGATCGATGATTTCGCTCCATTCGTCAACATCGCGCACGGCAGATGATCCAACGACAAACCAGTCAAAAACGAATGAGCACCAGTCGAGGCCGATGGCGTACGTTCATTGGGGGACGAGATTGAATCACTTCGATTTCCAATCCACAGATCATCCTCCTCCATCGCCTGCCTGATCACTTCGGGATCCATGGACAAGGCGGCGGCTGGTAATCGTCGAATGGCTTCCCGAGAATGTTCCGTTCTCAGATGATAAGCTCGATCGATGGCCGTTTCGAACCAGGCCGAGCATAGGCTGAATAAGCAAGGACTCCAGCTCGGATGCGTCTTATTGACGTGCGCTGTGAGATCGCTGACTCGAACCAGTCGGCACACGTGGCAACAGTCGATCATTGCCGCGGCTCGTTGTACTTTGCTCGCATCCAGTTGGGAGATCGGTACAATCGAGTGATCGGAGAAAACTGAAATCGAGCCAAGTGCAGGATCCCTCTTATCACCCGCAACATATTAGACTGGAAAGCCTCAATTTTAGCATTAGCAAGCGCCCTTCACTGAGAAAAACCCTTCTGCCCAATATCTTAAAATGGCGGGAAAACAAATTTTCAAATTCTGGCACCTATTACAGCAGTTTTGTTACAAGCAGCTGCACAACAGATCAAATTTGCTCATAATTCGAGATTTGCGCGGTATTTTAAAACTTAAATTTTCCTCCATTGTTGGCTATAGACCATTTCACAGGCTTCGTTCATCGCAAAATTTGAATTTTCTTATTTCAAGCCGCAAGCCAGGACAAGACCGAGACAGTGTTACATAAACGAAAAAGAGCCTCAATCAATCCCGTCAAGATAATGTTTTTAAGGACAGCGATAGATCGTTTTTCATTTGGAGGCCCCTTCTTCGACATCTAGTCGACAGCCTGCGCGCTAGTTGTGTAAACTTTCAGCGCGCCCCACACGCCTCGAATTTGAAACTCCCGCTTCGACTGCTTATGACAATACATCAAGGAAAAAGCGGATCTGCGCGCGATCTTATGCAAATTTCGGCTGACATGATGAAGATCGATAATCTGCTTAACAGATCTGCTCATTAAGTGTCAAATTGTCATAAGCAGTCCAGCTACGTTAATCGCGGGAATTCAAATTTTTGCTGACGCTAAATAGGTCTAATGACAGAAATTTTGTTGACAGTTCTCCTTGCTCGTGGCTTATGGGCTTTCTTTTTAAAAAGTGGTCAGAAGTTGTTGCTATTCAGTTAAAAAATGCTTCCAAGAGCGGAAAGCGCACACGTTGAGTGAGGACCTTTTTATATGCAAAACTGTCATAAGCGGCTGGCAGCGGGAAATTCAAATATCGCCTTGTACAATATCTGCGAAATAATCTATAGTGCACTATGCTCAAGGACAAAGGCAAATGAGGGAAATCCGCACACACAAACTTAAGGTCTAAACGAACCCGCGCCTATGGGATTGCAGCAATTGCCGAGAGACGGGGTTCGATTCCCACTCAGAATAAAGTTTTGGTTTATGCGCGTTGTTGCATATTTTAAGTTTTTGCAAATCAAATACGTTACTTACTAATGGGATCCACCTTTTCTTTTTGCTTTCCTTTCTTCTTTAGACTAGAACAGTCTTCCTTGGCGGGTGACTTTGCTAAAAAACATCGCAGTTAAACCCCGACGCAGCATTGATATCCCAAAACTCACCTGCTGTCGTTGCGGTTGTGTTAACTTTCGAGACTGTGGCAGGAATTTTGGCAGGTTTTGCTTGTTCAACAATTGCGGCACCAGCTGGCGGCGGCATTGCAGTTGCAGGTGGACACTGACGAACTGTCCGATAAAGAGGTGGCCGCCACATGTCCGGTGGAAGAATAGGTGATAGTATATCTAAAAAAGGAACTTTGACAACAAACCAGCGCATTTCTATAAAAAAGAGTAAAAATCGATTTAAAAAAGCGTAACCCGTCAAGATGATGTTTCAGGCGTGAGGCAAGGCCAGGGACAGCGACCGATCGCATTCCTTGGAGCCCTATTATTAGTCAGCTAGCCAGTCCATAGGCAAAGGAGCTTACCATTCGACTTAATGATGGGTTGCAGGGCGTTGTTAATGACAGCCAGGTCATCGCCGTGACAACTGGCCACGTGATCGTGCAATCCCGTTTCCGTCATCAAAACCGCCGGGCAGAGAGAACAACGAAAACGATTCATTTCTCCGCCTCCCAACAACGATGCAGGTTTGGATAAAATCGGTACTGCTCGATAATCACGTTTTGGTAAAATCGATACTCGAGTTAAATTGAAATTCTTAGCCGGACTTGATAATTTCATCGAATGCGATGGCGTTGAGGAAGTCGAAGCTGAGGTCGGCTTCGGAATCAATTCATTCTGAGCAGTTGATATCGATCGATTCGTTGTGCACGGTTGATTATCGATTTCTTTCCGCTTTATAAAGATTTTCTTTCTTATAATCGTTTTTAATTTCGGTTTTGGCGCTGATCGATCAACGACACGAAACATTTTCAAATTGTTCATATCGATCGCGTTTCGCCCGCCAAGTTGAGCCATATTCAATACATCAGCCACAGAATTACATTTTGGATCATTATCTAAATTCGATAAATCATCTTTTCGAGGTCGTTTTTTTCGCGTTTCCGTAGCAATTTCTTGATCACGGCGCGTTTCCATCGGCTGTGCATAATCGTAATAATGCGCATATAATCCCAAATGATCATTTCCCGATCGATTAGTTCCGATCTGATCAGTCATCGATTCACCAATTTCTTCATCAGATTCGTTTCGATTTGGTTCCAAATATTCGATATCTTCGCGTTTTGGCGAATATTGATTTTCATAAATAAAAGATATTTCATGTTCTTCTTCGTCTTTTTCTTTTTTTATTTCTTGAAATTCTCCTCCTTCTTCATCTTCATCTTCAATTTCTTCCGCTTCGATAGCTGGTAAAATTGAAAAATTATCGTCGTCCGATTCGGCCATATTTTGGTTGAAAATTTTGAATGGAAATTGGTATTTAAAAATAAATTTTTTACGAGCACCCAACCGAATTCGATTGGAATTGCAGCGAGCACAAGGGTGGAATTCAGGTTTGGTCACAAGTTGAGCGCTTGTTCGATTTTTCTTCCAAGCAAAACTTCGATCGTATTGTGGTGAATAGAATAAATACAGTAGGCCAACCTGAGCATCACAGACCAAGGCGGGAATTTGATTCAAAATTTTGTTCAGCTCGCGATTAAGTGCGAAAGGAAGTGAAAAATAGTTTTCGCAAAATCGAACAAACTGTGCATCACTTCTTATCACATTGTTATTTTATCAGCCAAAAAATGACATTCTGTTATCGAAAATAATTTTGAAAACGTGAAATTAAAACGAAACCCCACATTTCCCTTTTGATTCGCCCCGCCCAAAACTAGGAAGCCTTATTCCGCTGTCGCAAAGCGATTGGTCAACTCAAAATGTAGGCGGAGTCAATTCAAACCGGCCAATAACGTAACGCCACCCTTACGAAGAACCGAGTTCGATTCCTGGCACTGGTAACACTTTTTCACGCTTATTTTCTCTCAAAAAAATCGTAAATGCCATTTCTTTTTACATCAATGCAAAGCATACCAAGATCCAAAAAATACACGCGCACGCGCAAATAGACATTGGAGTATACATTGTTACATCACATCAGAGAAGACCATCCAATAGGCCAGGCGGAAACGGAAATGGAAAACGTCAAGAATAGACACTGCACAACAAATTACAGAACACCACACAAAAATGGACATACCACCTTATTCGAAAAAATCTGCTTTCATTCCTCCACAAAACCATCTCACCCACATGGCCATCATATGTATAGATAATATTTACATAAACTTATACCTTTAATCCAATAAAGTATATAAATATATCTCAGCACAATAACATCTCCAAATACGATATACCCCACACAAACCGTACATGTACTAGAAAAGGAGAAAATCGAAGACCATCCCGGCTCGAACGCGCAATTACAAACACATCAGCCAAAAACAAAATGGCAGCCGCCGCCGGTGAAAGAAAAGAACCCAAATTACAGAACCTATCGAAAACGTACACCACGCATCTAAGAGAATCAAAAACACAAAATAATTCCAAAACTCATTAGTTCAAAAAAAACTTCGCAGACTTTCATTCCCCCAAATGACATTTCTTTAAAAGTATCGACTCATCTCGCCTTTTCCATCCCCACAAAATCCAAAAAACTTCTTCAAATTGTTCTAACTTCACCAAAAAACCCAAAACTATACACACCCTACATTTTCAAAACAAATTATCACCAAAAAAAAGCAAAAAAATAAATACGATATACCATTCTACACTGCCCACAAAATAAACGATTAGTCGATTTATAATCGATCCAAAACACAAAAACCAACGTAATTCCTCTCAAAAAAACGACTCCTTAGCCTTATCACATTATCGTTTTAGAATTTCTAAATTCCACTTTCCACATCCATTCTACAATTCGCTACACCATTTTTTCATATTATGCATTGATCAAAATGAAATATTTTCGCGCATCGAAGATTTTGAAAACACTTTCCATCAAAGCAAATTCCAATTTCTTTTCAAAACTAGACCATTTTTGAAAACTTTTTTCAATTATTTCCTAATTCGAGATACCCAATTGCTTCCCTCCACTATTTGCGCCTACTTCTTGTCATTTACAACAAAAAACAAAGATCAAAAAAATTTGAAAATCCACCAAAAATGAGATAAGAAGGTACGTTTTTGAACAAAAATCTGGCAGTTTATAAACAGATAGGGAACGCTAACCAAAAAAAACCGTTTTTCCCGCCTGTGCAATTTGGCACCATAATTTTTCAGCCATCAAGAAAATGAAAAATCCAAAAAGTGAAAAATATTTTTCGGATTTTTTTTTCAAAAACAATATTTTTTTCCTCGTCATAAAAATCTTGCGAATATTTTAATCGTTTGTTACAAAATCTTACAACTTTTCGCAAAGAAAATTGTGGGGAATTGGAACAAAAACTTGATACTTTTCCAAAATTCATTAAATCGATGAGCGAATGCAATCGAACGAGCGTCAGATCCGTCCATACTTATCGCGCTTGACTAGCATCGGCGCCAGTCGAGCCAGTCGATGCGGTGGTCGAGGATGGTATGAATCGTTGCAACATAAAGGCCACCAATAACGCCACCAAACTGAACACGATCAAAATCAATATGGCCCATTGACTATCCGATAATTGACGAGGGTGACGAATCAACGACGTCAAACCACCTTCGACCACTCCTTCCGTCTCGCCATTCTCGTGCGACCCACTCTCGGATAATTTTCTAAATAAAACTTGACGTGTACAATATTGCCACCTGCCCCCAGGATTTCATGGACCCTCCATTCGCCTGTTTTATCCCCACTCCACAAGTTAATTCAGAAAAACCAAATGTCATTTCCCGCCAAAACTTCAAATTTAAAAATTGGCGGGAAACATTTAAATCCCCTTTCTTCATACCTTCTATTAACGACAGGAGAAACAGTCGAGAAGCTGCACGTCGGCGATGGCGCTCCGTACGTTTCCGTCTCTTTCGCACATTCCTCATCGGCCGGCGACACTCTGACTGTGCACACTCGCACACGATAATTGCCACCCTGCGTCAATCCGTTCATGTGATAACTCGTCGACGGACCCTTGTACACCTGAAACACGTCCTTCCATCATCCGCCTCCTCCATCCCGCACCAGCATCCGAAACTGGGGAGTTGCCCATATGACCCTCATTTTGGGCTAATGCTAAGTCTAGACCCCTTCGATAGGAGTCGAGAGCTGACGTGAGTCCACGACACTCCTTCCCAGGACCGGCCCCAGTGCCAGACTGCCGACCAATTTGTGCCCGTGCTAGAAAACGGGGACGCTATGCCCCACGTGAGGCCCACTCTGCGCATTGTATATTTCTTCTTCCATGAAAACCGTGCGCAAAGGCTACGCGGGACTCATTCAAGTTTGGGAAAACTAAAAAAGTCATAGAAAATGGAAGCTTTTTAGCCCAAAAGAAGCAAAACTGCGAAAAGTTCATTTTGAGGTATCGAATTTTGAAAATTATCAGAGGAAATTTCAATTTATCATCTAGAAAACACGGAAAAATTTATTCAGCGTCTTATATGAACCCTGTAAAAAGTTTATGACGCCATGAACACAAAAAACTTGCTTTTTTGGCTTCCCTTTTCAACACCCAAAAATATCTCACGTTTCTCCGTACCCAAGCGCTATGGACTAATTCAGAGTCATCGTAAACGCAAAATTTAAATTTCCCGCTGATAGCCAGTGCGCTAGTTGTGTTCAGAGAAAGTTTCTGTTGACACTTTTCCTGGTTTATCGGTTTTCCTTTCAAAAAGGACCAGAATTTATAGCTATTCTGTTTAAAAAGCTTTAAAAAGCCGAACGCGCACAAACTTTGAAATGAGGGACTTTTGATCCATGTAAAATTGTCATAAGCGGCAAGCAGCGGGAAATTCAAATTTTGCGTTGCTCGAGATCTGTGAAATGGCTTATACAGCGCACTCGAGTCAAACCCTGTAAGCGCCCCGAGCTAGTGGCTAGGTTTCGGATTCCCCTACCCCAGTCGAAATGCGCAAATGAAATTATAACTGACCGTTCTAAACTCATCGCCGCTCGACGTCGACGCTGCTCCAGTCGACGACGGTCCTTGGATTTGTAGACTGTAATATAATTTTTCGCCAACCCCCAAATTCATCGATCCACTGCCCGTCAATTTGACTGGTTGCCAATCGATTTGGCACGACGTCTCCGTCACGTCGCTGATACGCGGCGCAGCTGAAAGCACAAAAAAAGTCAGCACTCAAACACAGTGACGTCAGCCGGAAGCCCTGGCAGGGCCCTACTAGTTGGGGTACAAACTGGTACGGGCACGGATATGGTATCATCTCCATCCTACCCGATTCCTCCGACAAATCCATTCTTTTCTGCACATCCGACACTTTAGAAAAAGCCTATTTTTGACGCATTTCTTCCTGCTTTCAGCACTTTTCACGCGTCCGATATCGAGACCCAGTTTTCAGCCGAAGCTCACCACCATTTTTGGCACTATTTTCCAGTTTCTCAAAATTCTGATATGTTTTTAAAGAAAAAAATGATTTTTTAAATAAACAAGAAAACCTTCTTCAGAGTTCATATGAGGAGCGGGAAATGATTTTCATGGATTTTCCTGGATTTTTCAGACAAAATTCTGATTTTTCCATTAGTTCAACACTACTAAACTAATTTACAACACGATTAGCAGGTCTTCGAAAAAACGGGTGATTCGAAGTTTGGAACCTCAAAATGCAGCTTTTCAGTTTTCCTTGATTTTTGCTCAACAATTCCCATGTTTTTTTAGATTTTCTAGGCCAGGGACATCTCGGATTCTAAGATTTTCCAGGCATTCTCGAACTTTCTGACTTTTCCTGGCCTGCCCACATTTTCCAGCCTCGTATAATATCCAGTTATCCCGAAATTAATAAAGTTCGCTTCAAATCCAGCCAGATCATCTGGACAACTATCCACTCCCTTTACCCCCTATTTGACTTACATTTAACAGCAGTCGGCGGTGTCCTCGACGTCTTGAAGGCGAATATGTCCGACCAAGTACCGGCCCCTCCCGTCGCCGAGCAGGCTCGAATTCGGAACCGATAAAGCGTCGATTCATTCAATCGCGGTACTTTACAACTACGCGATGTCAATTCGGCGGCCACCGGCGAGAATGCTCCGCTCTTATTCTCCATCTCCACCGTGTACGTTAGCGTATTGTCATTGGAGGCCGTTGATGGCTCGTTCCATTTCAATTTCAACGAATTATGCGAGGCAACCACCAATTCTAAACTGGGCGGACACGGGGGCGGCGAGAAGGTGACTGCTTTCACGGCCGACGAATACGATCCAACACCAACCTCGTTGTACGCTTGCACTCGAAATCTATGAGCAAAGTCATCGATACGTTCTCCCAGTTCCAATCTAGCTCAGCAGTTAGTCAGACCCCCCCCCCCCCCCCAGGGACAAGTGTAGCCAACTAAGCCAACATCGGTCGCCCCGGGACCTCCCTTGAAAAATCGAGAAGTCTCAAAAGAATCTTTTTCTTCAGTCCTCAAATCCCGACCACTTCACAAAACTTTTGTCCTTCAATCTACTGTAGGCTTCCAAAATTCTACTCATTTGAAAAACCTCACATTCCGCAATACATTCGAATTTGGCGCTCGTTTTTCAAAGTCAAAAGATCAGAAAAACTTTTTCTCCCATTTCGACCCTTTCTAAAACCTATACTTACCTATCCCACCTTGACCCCTTTCCAACACATCAGTGCAGACCCTCTTAGTCGACACCACACCTTTCACAGGTATCTTCCGGCCCAACCGACCCGACATTATGGTGAGCCTTCTGATACGTTTTTTGCCGTGATGCACTTTGCGTTGATCAAGGAGATCAGCAGTCAGAAGGCCAAGGGATAAAGAATATTTTGGCGGGAATTTAAAATTCCGATCTGGCTGACCCACTGACTCGACAGACAGTAAAAAACCAATTTTCCATACCTGTACGTGGTTTCTGGCAGCAGATTTTCAACCGTGCACTGGGTCGAGTTCGCGAGTACCAAGATCGGACTACTCGACGAGTCGGCATTGACCGGCGGTGGGCTGACGTCCAAATAATAACCAACTACTGGGCTGCCATTGTCCAACGGTGCTTCCCATTGTACATATATCTGAAACAACACCACCTTCCTTATCTGCCTTCATTTATGCTCATTTTCCCAGCACAAACGACGTGCGCCCCTCTAAATTTAAAGTTCCCGCTTAAACTGCTTGTGACAATACATCAAGGATAACTTTACGATTTTGGAATGTTTAGAGGATGATTTTAGGCGCTACAAATAGGCGCTCTGACCACTGCCATCCCTCCCCTCCTCCCAATATCGCCCCTGGTTTTCTCCCATTGCCAAATAGGGCAAAAAAGTTAGGCATGTCACGCGCCTACCCCCCCCCCCCCCCAGTGCCAGTCATCCGTACCTCCGACAAGGACAACGCCTCGGCTCTCAGGTTCGACGGCGGTTCGGGCACTCCGGCTAGCGTTCGGCAAAACAGGGCGTCGCTAAGTCGCGAGAATCCGGCGCTGTTGATCGCCTAGAAATAGAACAATGATTAGAGGCTCCCCGCCCCATCCAATGCCGTCACTGGTCAATCAGCCAGGACATCCTTGCAGCACGTGCGCAATCACCCGGAAGGCCCCACCCCCCAAATTACAGTTACCCCGATCCGGGGCGGAGTTGAGCGTGTCCCGAACAAGACGAGTCACCCGGCCACTGACCTGTATTCGAAACACGTATTCGGTAGCCGCCTTCAAGGCCTTCACTTCGTAACTGAGGGCGCCCGCCACGCTGATTTGGCTCATTGTACCATATTCACTGTCCACAACACTCTCGACCGCACTAATCGACGAGGCCGTCGAATGTTGTCTGACTGGACCACCGGCAGCTGACGACGACGACGAGGCAGTGCTGGTCGATGACGAGATCGCGGCCGCAGATCGCACGGATTTGGACGGCGACGAAGGGGCATTCTCACTGAACTCCACCGAATTCGACTGTCTTGAATCACCGACCGATAAGGGCACTTCCACTCGAGACACTCTGCAACACAACCACTGCTCACTCCGTCCTCCCCCCCCCCCCCCTGGTCCCACTTACATTCTACTCGCTTGATGCAGTCTATACTCCGTAATCGGTGCCCCATTGGTCGAGACCGGGGCGTCCCAGGCCAACGAGACGCTCGTCGATGTTTGCCCCATCAATCGCAATCGTTGCGGGCATTCGGGCGCCGCCGCGGCCGTTTCACATTCCAACCTATCCGACCACGGGCCGGCACCGGCTCGATTATAGGCTCGAACACGGAAGGCGTAGGTCCGACCCGGTTGGAGGCCAGTCGAAACCACAAAGTCCATCCTCGGTCCTTGGTACACGGCTCGACTGGAGAACGAAGCGGGCGACTCACCCTCGGCCACCGACGACGAAGACACATCGATTACCAATTCGTACTCGCTTATTTCGGCACCACCACGAAAATCGGGCGGCGACCATTTCAAATGCAAACTGCTCGGCTTGGGCTTCCCATGCAATTGGACTGGACGACACGGACCGGGCGCCACTGGCGACGTGGTCACGCACAGCTCCTCGGAATACTGCAAAACAAACGTACATTGCAACCTTGCCAGAGCCATACTTCGAGTCTGTACCCTGCCAGACAGACACGAGTCAAAGACGGCAGCGACTGTTAGCGACCGCAACGAAGTCGTGTGCGCAGTAGCTAGGTATACGCGTGTGTATGCAGGAGTACTTCCTCGGCTATCCGAAAAGGCCTCAGTTTATATATTTTTGACCTTGTAAGGCCCGGGCTACTAAGCCTAAGAGTACATTTTGAGGAAGTACAAATGCTTCGATCATCAGTTGTGCACAAGTTTCGCTGATTCGAGCGCCTTTTAGATGCCAAAAAGTGACTCGTAAGCCTTGCATACTAAATCAGTTACAGTCGGACCTTGCTCTGTACTGATGATACCTAAAATTCGCATACGCGTACTTTTCTCATTACTTTCTAATCCTAGGCTTAGGTTTATTAGTCTGGTATTTCTGCCAGCACAGCTCGAACAAAAAACTTGTTTCTGTCCGCCATGTTTTCTAAGCGTGCGAGCTCCCGCCCACGGACAGTGCTCTACGGCCGCGCACACGATTTCGTTGCGGTCGCCAACAGTCGACACGTGTCTGCCTAGCAGTGTACACATTCGAAATACCTCATCCCGTGCCACTTACCGAACTGCGTCCCCCGGCAGAAGAGCAGGCCAATCGAAATCGGTAAGTGACCCCCGGCTCCAATCCGGTGACGTGATATTCTTGTTCGACTCCATCGAAAATGGTGGACCAATTGGACGAGGCACCACCAGTCTCGTTGCACATATCCAACACGTAGCCACTGATCTCCCCGCCGCCCGTGTCCCTCGGTTGTTCCCAGGCTATTTTCACATTATTCCACGCCACTCGCCCCTTGGCGTGCGGTTTTGGCGGCGCCTGCGGTCGCGACGGCAACGTTCGATAAGTGACAATATCCGATGGCAAACTTCGACCATCCTCGTTGCTGGCCGTCAATCGAAACCGGTATTCTTTATAACGCATCAGACTCGGCACAACGTAACTGACGTCCCGCGTCGTGGCAACCGGCAAATACCCGTGGCCCTGCAACACCGCACATCAGTCCCCCGAGGACCCTCCACCCCTCCGAGCACTCACTGTTTGCGGATCTTCCATCAACAATTGAAATTCTTCATCGCCTTCTCGCTTCTTCCAATGCAAATTCAACGAATGCGCAGTCGCATGCACCAAAACGGGCGGGTCGGGCGGCGTCGGCGGTGCGCCCGTCGTTTGCACAAGTAACGTGTCACTGAATTCACTAAAATCCAAACCCTCTTTTTCAATCGCTTCTAGCCGGTCAGCAGTCAAATCTTCTCAGCCAGGCCCTCGACGGCATCCCAGACTGGACACGGATGGCGGGTGGGATGGCCCGTCTACCCCTCCGGCTTCCGTCCCCACTCCACATCACCCAAAGCAAAGTCAGCCGGGGTTCATGTTTCGCAAACCTGCCTCACCGGGGATCGAACCAGGGACGATACGGAGACCGCTGCACCCACTACACTCCCCTCACCTTTTCCCATGCTGATTACTGGCCGCCACTCGTATCCTATACAAAGTGGACGGTTGTAATTTTTGCAATTTAAATTGTCTGGCCACACCGAAAAACACTTCTTTGAAGACCGCCTCGGCACCCGTGGCTTCGCTCTCGTCCATCTCCACGTGATATCCCGTAATTTTGGCACCGTTATCGCACGGTTGCTGCCAACGAAGCAGAATCCACGTTTTGGCGCGTTGCAATACTCGAGGCGTCTGCATTTTATCCGGATGCGTCGGTTTCGTCTTGAACGATACGGCCGACGATGGCTCGCCGTGCAGACCACGTTCTTCCAACAATGCTCGCAGCCTACAACAAAATCGAATGTGCAGTCGAGCTGATAAAAAATAAAATTTCCAAACTTTTAAAGTTTTGGCGCGAAATTCAAATTTTCAAAGGACTACGTGATATTAGACAGAATTTAGGATTTTCCCCAACATCAGATCTGTATCAGTTTTTATTCCCATCTCTCCTCGTCAGAAAAGTGATTCACCTAGTCGAAGTATCTAAAATGAGCCTACTATTTTTAATAAATCGAGGACAAGACAAATCAATTTTGTAAATCTAAAATTCAAAATTTCGAATTCAAAAAATTTAATTTTCGAAAATCTTACGAATTTCCAGCAAAAATTTAATTTTCTGCGACGATTTCACGTCATATTTCATCAATAGCCAAGCACTATTTGGAACACTCGACGGCGAAGACACGCATAAATGACAAACATTTTTACCCCAGCGGGAGTCGAACCCTCCCTTGTAAGTGAGAGGGGCAGACCCCCACTCATCTAAGCCACGTCAAGGCTTCAATTTTTTCAATTTCTTCACCAATTTTATTCATAAAACCTTTTCCAGAATTCTTTAAATCCTTCCATAATCAGCTATTCAGGTCAAACAGAAACCTCCCCTGCCTTTCCTAGAATTCAACTCAGTCGGGGGCAAAAATCATGAGTGGATTCACACAAGCAGAGCATAATAATTTTTCTTAATTTTCCAGACAGAAATTTGATTTTCCCCCAATTTTTTCCCCACGATTACTCGACCAATGTCAACTGATTTATTCCCTCAAGCATAATCAGCAGCGCTGATTCCGCAATTCTGCTGGTTAATTTTAGCAAATAAGCGATTTTTTCGTCGAGAAAAAAAACGAGATATTCCAAAACTTGAAACATCAGCTTTTCAAATTTGATAAATATAAATTTAAAAGTTCAGTATTGTGTCATTTTGACTGGAAAAGTGTCATATCCCTATTTTCATTAATCTCCATTCTCCTACGACCAACCGCCTCACCTGACGAAATATTCAGTGGACGGTTTCAAATTGGCCAGCCATTGTTGTTGCAGCTGATCGGCCTGGCATCGATAATTGTTTGTCGGTTTTCCTTCTGGTCTTCGTTCGTACAATAATATTTCATAGGTGAATTCGGACGCATCGATTTGCGGGAACGGGCCGCCGCTGGCCGACGCTTCGGAACAATCGAACGGTTGCCATTGGACCAAGGCGTCCCTCGGTCCGATATCGCACACTTGGGGTGGTGGAATTCGAGACAGCATTTCTGCAATCTTACATATCTCCTCGTCCTCGTTGCCGCCACTCGTCGCCGCCGACGTGTTATCATCCATGGTCGTATCGTGCAAAGGACTGTTATTCTCCGTCTCTTGATAATCTATAATTAGCCATCCCGTGCTGACATAATCGCTCACTTCCTTCCCCTCACTCACCGGCGTGATATGTCCTCTGGCCACCTTGGTTATTGGTCGCCTTGCCTCCGCCTCTGCCCGTCATCTTGGCAGCGTATGCTCGCTCGCCACTCGAGTACAAATGCCCGTCTACAAGCCAACAGCCACCTTGCCGACGTGTCTCGACTGCACTGCACCCCGCTCACCTGCCTACCCCATCCTTATCTCGGGCGCCAAATACGAAACACTGCGCACTGCCCCTCCCCTGTTCTGCAACTATGCTAATCGACTCACCATCGCCGTTGCCCCCGTTAATATGCAATTGGCAAATATGCGGCGGGTTCGTATGCAAATGCAACGGGTGTCGCACGGCCGCCACTGCACTGTGGTGATGGGCGGGCACGGGCGCCACGGCCACCATCGGCCCCGTCGTCGCTGGGAGCACGTTGGGCGGCGGATGCAACGGGTGATAAGGCGGTCCCGGCGGGCATTCGCTCGGCCCCAATACGGCCACCGGGACGGGTCCATTCTGCGGCACACCCGCACGCACACCCACTGGACCACTGCCGTTCACTGGCACGTACTGCACATTCGACCCCAACGGTCCGTTCTGCAATTATGCACCCAATTAGTACACGTTTCCCCCCTAAGCCGTGCCCAACCTAATGTCTAGGAAACCCTTGAAACCAAGCGCACTTACACTCCCCCTGCTCTGCCCTCCCCACTGTCGTCTAGGAGACCCATATGCAAACCAATCACACTCGTCATTCGCACTGCCATCAATACATCAAATCATATCATAAGCACCCTCTCAGTGCACCATAGTTCTTCCGCTGGCCGCGCCCATCCCAATGTCGCTGAAGGAACCTTTCAGACCAAGCACGCTTACAATGCTTCTTCCTTTAGCCGTGCCAAACTCCAGCATCGACCGATCCACCGATCCGGCCGAACCGATCCGCCGATCCAGGGGGTGGATCGGATCCCGATCCGATCCGACCGCTGGATCGGCCGGATCGGCATTTCAAAGTTGCCGCGCATTACCTGCTTGAAAAACACGCGTATGACTTGTTTTACGATACTCCTCTGACATTTGAGTTCTCTCCCATAATCATGGTCTCTGTGACATCGTGTACGTGAAGTTTTTTAATGGGTTCCAGAGGTCAGAGAGAAATCAGATGCAATGGCGAATGGAAGAAGTGAATAAGGAGCTTAACGATAGCTTAACGGAGCTGGATCAGGATCAGGGCGACCCCGATTGGGATAGGATTTTTCTGTGTTTTGCGTATGAGCCTTTATACCTCACTGAAGCACTTTTCAGTCACACAGCTTTTTTGAAACTTCTCCAATTAATTATTATTATAGATAATTTGAAAATTGATTTGAAAAATAGGGAGTTCTGATACAGGCCATATATAGATAAGCCATGCCAGCTCACGTCATGTCATGCTTTATTCCTGACCAAGCACCATGCAGCACTATCGGGGGTTAGGAAACATATGTCATGTATTGACAATTAATTTTACCCAGGCGAGAGTCGAACTCTCCCCTCTAATCGTAAGTGCGCACCTAGCGTGACAGGCAAACGACTACCGCAGGCTACGCCCCAGTTTTGCTTCCACCCCCAGAGCTGCTACAGACTACGATAAATAGACTAGCCTAGCTAGCGTGCTTTTTTCTTCATTTATGCAGAATCCCCATGCCTAATCGTCGGGATCCTGGCCTGTCGTTGAAGGATCACGCGAAGAAACGAGCTTGTTTGGAGTCCCGCTTATTGGGCCTGAAGGCCCAATTAAGATATGTAAAACGATTTGAAATCAGAGTTTTTTAAATCAGTGAATGAAGAACAAAGATTGCGCAGAATTTTGGACACAGTTTTTGGCTTGGGATCGGTTAGGATCGGATCGGCTGGATCGGATCGGATCGGATCGGCCGGATCGGATCGGATCGGGATCGGATCGGGCCGATCCAGAGCATGGATCGGATCGGGATCGGGATCCGGGCTGAGGGTCGGATCGGTCGATGCTGGGCCAAACTTAATGTCTACGAAACCCTTGAAACCAAGCACGCGTACACTGCCTTATCAGCACACGCTTCTGCCGTTAACCGCCGCTAGCCGTTAGCCGCGCAACCTTTGGCCACCCCAGTACTTTCTACGAGACCCATGTAGAAACCAAGCACCAATCATTTCTACAGCCATCAGTACACCATCTTTCTTTCGTTAGCCGTGCACTCACTCTCTGTTTTCATCCCCTTACACCCCCCCACCCTCCCCCCCCCCCCCCCCCCCCCCACCCCCCCCCTCCCCCCCACCCAACCCCCACCAAACCACCACCCCCCCCCCCCCCCCCCCCTTTTTCCCCTCCCCCCCCCCCCCCTCTTTTCTCTTCCCCCCCCACCCTAATTGTAGGACACTGTGCACCCACCCCAGTGCCTTCTACGAGACCCACATGCAAACCAAGCACCCATCAGTTCGTACACAATCTTTCTTCCGTTAGCCGTTAGCACCCGACTGTGTTCCAGAAAAAAGGAACACACACACTGCTATCAGCATATGTTTCTTCCGTTAGCCGTGTACCTCTCTGCAAACCCCACTACGAAACCCATATGCAAACCAGCACACTTACAGTCCCCACTTCTCTTACACTATCCCCAGCACCGAAACACCCTCGCCCAGTTAACGAGCGCGTAAATTTTCCTCCTCTTCCACATCATATTTTATCCAGGCCTCCATGCGCGCACGTGGTTGCACCCATTTTCAACGAACTTCGCCCTCCCAAGCGCACATTTCGCCAACTTTCAGCTAACTTTTGCATACCTTCCGGGCCTAACCAACACGCAATGGTTTTACACCCCGCCAAAAATTTATTTTCTTGTCAACATAACACAACCCTTTTTATTAAAAAGCCCACCCAGCACGCCTAAACAGCTGCCCAAACCATCACATTCACTGAAACCACTTACGAATACACACAAATCTTTTTTAAACTCCTCAAAAAACCTACCCGGAATAACATTGTCTAACTTTTCCTCCCATCTGCTCGACGCATGACAAAAATCTGCTTTTTTTTCTGTGCAGAAAATTCAACAAAGACTGCTTTCAAAATTGTGAACAAGGAAAAATATGAATGCAAACTAAATTCAAGCACCAAAACCAGGTGCACTCGACAGCCAATAATAAAGGCCACAAAGACGGGTCTCTAAACTGGCAATCCCAAAAGAGCGGGTTCGAATCCCACTCAAGGTAAACCTTTTGGACTTCATATCTCGATTGAAAATTAAACTTTCTCATTTCTCTTTTATGGCCTCTACGTAAGTGTAAACGTCCTCTCTAATCGATATTTATTCCCAACTCTCTCTTCGCATTTCATTTCTTTCATCCCTCACTCTTTCTAAACCATATTTTTTTCTCTTTCGAAAACTCAACTCGACATCGTCGCACCCTACTTATTTCCTCAACAATACACCAACCATCGCGTAGGCGTTCGTCCAATTTCATTAAAAACTAGCCATCCCGATCGAGATAGATGGCCATAAAAAACCCAGCACAAACCTATTCTTCGTCTATTCAAAAAGGAAAGACACCACGAGCACTTCTTTCGAATCCCCCATCTCTGATTTTAATGCCACCAATTAAACGGCCAAAACTCCAATAAAACCATTGCTCGTTGCAACCAACAATCAAACCATATTTTACCCAGCTTATTCTCGTTCCCCACAAAATGTCATAAACCCACATTTCACAACACTTACCGGCACGCAAGGAAATGTTGCACCGGCAGTTGCGGCTGGCGGTTGTGGCGTTTGAGGACTCAATATCAAATGCCTCAACGTGCCATTCTCGTCCACGATTTGTTGCACCACGTGGCCGGGGGGAACGTGCAGTGGTAAGGGCACGGGCGGGCCCGCGTTGTGACTGCTCACCATTCGAACTGTGGCCGGTCCTGAAACAATCGAAATACACCATTAGCGCTCCCCCATGCCCCCCCACATTCCACCCCTTTTACCCGTTCGCACACACAACATTTACGAGGTCGCATTTTCGTTACAAAAACACGTCCTTCTTCTTCCTTCGCCCCCTTTCAAAATTTACTCATTCTCGAAAAGTGGCGCATGGCGGGCGTGAAAAAGGTAAAAACGCCTTTTGCACAACACTCCCCCCACGGGTAGCCGATCGGGCACCACTGGTCCATCGTGCCAGCCCGCGCCAACCGTCCACTGTTAACAAGGCAAACAGTGCACGCACGACTGACACTCACCCACTTCCCACACTCCCCCTCCCCGGGCCACCCACACCATAAACCTCGTTTTTTATACCATCCCCCTCCTGATCCAATCATCCACTAAGGTCAAATATTCCATTCCCATCCAATTCTTCAATTCAAACATAAAAGAACCCGCTCTTCACCTACAATCATTCAATCCTCCAAAAAAACACCTTCTTCCTCATCAATTCACCCCGCCCAAAAAATCCGCACAATCTTAACTTAGAAACACTCGATTGCTGCAAAAAATCGATACTCGCTTATCGATTAGGTCAATAAATCCTCGCTCCTTATCATCGACTCCGCCTCCTCCACCACGTGACGTCATTGAGTGTGAAAACACGACCCACCCCCACCCCTACGTAACAGACCTCGCACGATTGACCCGGCCGAGCATCACGCTCTGCATGATCCGACGAGCACGTCGACGTACTGATCCTGATTCGTCACTCCCACCACCTCACCTCCCACACACGCAGTCAAATCTAGAATTACATATTAAAAACATACGCGCGCGCAACTCGAGTGTCAGATATATCAAAATCGTAAAAACTTTTTACCCTGACCGGGAATCGAACCCCCACTGCCCACAACTACTGAACTCCTTACATCCGAACACTCACCCGGAATGTGTTGTATTTCGTTTCCAACCCGCACGCTCAACGTTTCGCCCAAATTCACATGCACATAAACGGCGTGCGGACCGACTGGTGGAAATCCCAAATTAAGACTGGCCGAAGCATTCGTTCCCCCATCGCCACTGCCGGGCGCTTGCGGCGGGCTCGAACTCCTCGATCCGCCCACCCCGCCAGCACCACCGCCACCGCCGCCATTCCCGCCGCCGCCATTTCCGCTCGTCGTCTGCGTCGTATTCGTATTATTAGTCGATGTCGATTGTTGATTTTCCACCGTCGACGCTTCGTATCGAGCGGCCGAATTACGAAACGGCAACGTTTGCGGACGCGACGTAGCGCCTTGTTGATAGCGATGATGATAAGCCTGCATATGACGTAGACTATTCGTGACAGTCGGCGTCGATGTTCGATGCTCGGGCGACGAGTGATCGGCCGTCAATCCACTATCCGCACTGTCCACCGAATCCACTTCCGTCGATTTGGCCATACTTGCCTTCGAATCGACCGCCATCTCGTTCGATCTATCCTTTTCTCCTTCATTCTCTCGCCTCGACGTCGACGGCCTCGAATCCGAATATCTCCTCGCTTGCATATCTTCTCCGCCTCGAAACGTATTCTCGATGGCCCCGCTACAACTCGACGCCGTATCGCTGGCCGCCGATGCTTTCATAAATAACGATCCAGTATCCGACGACGAAAATCCCGTTTGACTACGCGCCGCCTTGCCATAAACGACGTGTTGCACATTCGTCGATGCGCTCGATGAATTGGGAGCATAAACCAGGGGTTGTTGATAATGTCCAACAAATGCCATGGGCGCGGCCACGTAAGGATACGCGCCCCCGCACTGATCACTCGTCACATACCCACCCGCCGAATCGCCAACATAATTCTCACTCGTCGTCACATAAGCACCGGTCGGCGCGTAAGTTTGCAACGTCGGCTGCGTCGTATTCGATCGATGATAAACAGCGTTCGATACGCTCGGCGGTGGATGAGAAAAATCCGTACTCGACATGAATGCGAAGGATGTGGAGAATTGGTGATAATTCAATAAATATTGTTCGTGTTGACCGGGATAGATATAAGCCACGGGCAGCGTCGGTTCCTTTTCTTCTACAACACTCACCAATTCATTGACGGACATGAATGACTCGTTTGCGACACTTCGATTCGTCCAATCCAATATATCCGCATTCATTCATCCCTCACTTCGAAATATCATCTAATCTCACCTTCTCCAACTCGATCCACCCGGCATCCGCAAATCTACAATAAAACAAATCATATCATATTCTAAACCAATTTAATTCGCGTTTTACTCGTCAAATTTACATTCTATGACAGAAAAAATAACTAATTCATTCTCATCTAAGCTAAACTATCAAACGCGATTTCTTTTCTCCCCAACCAAATTATTATTTCTCTCTAACCTGTTCCATGCTCTTTCGATCAAGAAGTTACAACCCCCTTTCAAAGTAAACTACAACCGGGCCAGCGTTAGTGAGAGCGCGTCCCGTCCACCAGACCAACCGAAAACTTTTCCATCGCCCGTCAGCCAAAGTAGTAGGTACTAGGTTGGCCAACCATCAGCATCCGCCTCGCGCAAACAAGAAAAGTACGACGCCCTCTATTTCGTACCACCCATCGCCCGTTTTGACCGACCGACACAATACACCTCGCTGGGCCACCAAAAAAACAACTCATTCCACACTTTACACGAGACAAAATGGCCAGTCCATAAAGCAAAGCCCGCATTCCATAATCCCTCAAATTCCGTTTCCCATTCAATGTTAAATGAACGTGAACAACGTCATCGCCCCCTCATTGGCCGCTTATCTTTTGCAAAAAGAGCTAAAATCACCACGAACAAAGACAACAAAAGAAAATAACTTGGAATAAATTTCTTCTTTTCAATTATACAAAATCCCCCCCAGACTAGGATGACGCGTGTCGTCCAGATGCGCCCCTACGCTTACTGTTAGCATCCAGGCAGGTGTGTACGCCCGGGCCCCAGCCTATTAGCATTAGCGCGCTTTTCACCATCCAATTGCGCAAAATAAAACCCGCCCCTTCTTTCAAGACCAGGCCGCCAACGGACCTTAATTAGGGACGAGCAACAAACCAATCGTGCGCCCCCAATCACAATCCACTTACGACCACAAATCAAATTCGAAATAACAAAATTAATTTCTCCGAATATTTTTTCAATTTCGTATCGATTATAATTTATCGATCAATTATTCCAATCGATTTTCTCTCGCTTTGATCCGCATTCATCCGCGCTAGAATAATCAATCAATCACCCCCGCTAATATTCATCATTTATCGATCAATTACCACCCGAACTTGGACCAATCGTCCGATCGATCACTCTCCTCATTCAGTGATCGATCAATCGATAATCGACAGCCCCAAAGAATGCTATATATTCACCTGGCCACGCTACGTTTGTGCACCCACCGAGCCTATTTACAATAATGCCCCTCGCCCATTCCACCAACCACCTCAAACAAATACGAATGAAACCACAAAACCATCCAAACATCCCCCCCCCCCCCAACAGACACCCTCTAAATTCCAATTCGCCACCCAATCATCAATAAATCAGTCAACTCGAAAAATGCTACTTTCACCTTTGCCCCCCTTCGTTCACATTTTATATAAAATTTCAATCCTCCGAGGCCTCTTCCGGCATTTCATTAATTCGTATTCACACACTCATTTTTAAATTCCGCTTTCTTTTTCACCCAGAGCAAAATAAAAAAACCTATTTTTCCACCAACTACTTATTCCCACAAAAAACCAACCTCCATATTCGCCCGTTCCTTGCATCTCGTCGTAACCAGACCAAATCACGCAACACTCCTTCGTTTTTTTTCTAAATAAAAATTTAAACCTTTTTCATAAAATTCTTTCTCTCTCCTAACCTCATTCTTGCAAAAAAAACTACGTAACTTTTCAATTAACCTCATTTTTTAAATAAACCAAAATATCTATTCTTCCCCCCAAAAATTCCACTCGCAATTCTAAACTTGGTCAAGAGAAAAATAATTTTCAATTTCCAATTTTCGAAAAATCCATAATTTCTTTTAAAAATCCTATTTCATTTCGAATTCTTTCCATTAAAAAAACAATACATTTCTTGCCAGAATTTCATCCGAATGACCAAAACACGTAATAAATGGCATTCAGGTGCAAAGCGCGCCGCACCATTTCCGCCAAGCCGGCACCCCTAAAAGGCCCACTCGGCCACCAACCAATACTCGTCCACACCCTTCTCGCCCTTTCGCGAAACCGCCCCCTCCGCGGCTCGATCGATGGCCAGACGGCTTAGGTAAGAGGACTATGGAAAAGGTGCCACCCCGACGGCCCTTATTGACAGTTCGACACACTTTCCTACAGACCGGACTGTTTACTCGTCCGTACCAGCCTCGCACAACAAACACAACCGCCTTCACCCAGCTAAAATCTCAAATTCACGCTTTTCGTGGGGAAAAAAATAAAATATTACATTCATAAAAACCCTCATTTCTCAAAATACAAGAACGTCCAACTATAAAACCACTGACCATCCGGCTCGCGACCCGCACGCCGCCATACTTGAAAGTACAAGGCCATACCTAGCCGTCGGCCCGCGACGTCTCAAGGTTGGACACAATCGTCACCGCACGCATTCCATCCATTTCGTACAAATAAATAAAAGTGACAAATTCTTCCACATTCGCCATTAAAATATTTTACGCACAAAAAAACAACATCCCTCATCTTCTTCGCCCGAAAAGGAAACTGCTTTGATTGTTTTCTCACTCAATAAACATCCTCACCATCCGCCGCCTATTCACCAAATAAATCTTTCGAAAAATCTACTTTTTTTACGCAAAAGCTCCTTGCTCATCCAACTGAACCAAAGTACGAAATCAACACTTATATTTCGCCGTCCATAAAATCTAGACCCTATTACTACGTCAATCCCCCCTTAACTCTAAGTTCGAGTAATATAAGGCCAAAAGAGTGGACCATTTCTAAAACGTAATACGCCAACACAAAATACAAACCAGCAGCCTCGCCTAAACTTCATTCCCTTTTGCACAATACTCACTCAACCAGACCGGACCCGACCGGCCGGTTTGGTTTCGCCTACGCTACGGACTGGGCCCGATCGTAAACTATGTGCACCTACCAAGCAGCCAGTACAAAACGACACGCCAAGCGGCCGACCTTCTTGCAGCCACCCGTCTGCCCTCAACGTCTATACCATTCCCAAATCCCCCATAGCAGTCGCCACATGGCACGAGCATTTACATAGGCCTCGCCCGCCCCACCAAAACAACATATACCCTCGCTAAGGCCCCGCATAAAGTTCAAACTGCTCTTTTACTACAACCCCCCCCCCCCCGTCAGCTGTCGCATATAAACCATCTCCTAATCTCCCCATCATTGCCCCACGCATTAGCCACACTATCACAACATCAATTAACAACTTACACCAAACGGCCAGTCATCTGCCACTTCAATCATCCATATACCCCCCCCCTCCCCCACTACACTCACGTCACGACCCAACGCCCACTTCCCCCCACAGCAGCAAACAAGAACGTCGTCCAGGCCCCCTTACGTAATTCACTGTGTGCACATTAGCCTCGTGAACCATTCGAGCCACCCTCGTCACATGTTGAGGCAGCTGCCCCCCATCACGCCTGATACCATAACATGGCACACCGCAGCTGATCGCCCCCCCCACTGCCACGACGAACCCCAAAAATCGTACAATATTCACGCGCTGTACGGACGGGCTCACAAATTTCGACGGCCGCCCATGGGCCCTTCCTCCAGACAGCCGATCCGGCCTCGTCCACCGTCTCGCACCGTTGTTGAATAGGCCAGAAAACGGGTCACATTCGCATAGCGCCCACTCCAACCACGACTGCGTGTTTTGTACAATTTGCCCCCCCCCCCATGTCTGTACAGTAACGATACGACCACCCCCTCGGCTGGCAGCACACAACCACGTCTAAGAAACCCACTCACGAACCACCTAGACAACCGGCTTCATATACATAGTCAACCCCCCCCGAAATAATTCCGACTTGTATCCAACTCTAACTTTCAAATTTCCCGCGATTTCCAACCCATAACCACTAAAATACTAAAACCCACACGTTCGTCGTTAAAATACTTTTTTCAAATTTCCCGCGTTTTCCAATCCTTCCCCACCAATAGCACATGCCTGTCGCCAATATTCCGCTTTTTTCTCAAATTTTCAACCATAAAATAGCCTATTCCACAGCACATTCCCTACCTACTTCGAATCAATAAATAACGCATACTGTTCATATTTCGCGCTATTTTTGTCCCCCATTCTCTACCAATCCATCGAAAACCCCAGTTCCAAGTTGACAAAAAAAAACCTCTCGCATATTCTCCATCTTCGTCAAACAACACGTTTCCTATCCAATACACG
The DNA here is from genome assembly GCA_030248295.1 of Mesodorylaimus sp. YZB2_4. Taxonomy (NCBI): domain Eukaryota; kingdom Metazoa; phylum Nematoda; class Enoplea; order Dorylaimida; family Dorylaimidae; genus Mesodorylaimus; species Mesodorylaimus sp. YZB2_4. The sequence continues at coordinate 59,532 of JASANH010001553.1, forward strand.
CCCTCGTTGGACAAAGATGGAAGGCGTGAAACTGTAAACCTACTTCTTCCACCTCCTATCGCCGCCAAAATCCTATAAAAACACGAGTAGATCGGCCAGGCTTCGCATTCACGTGATTTTCACGCCGCCATCCACAAATATGCAAAAAGGAACATTCTTTTAACAAAAACTTCAGGGAATCCACGAAATAAAAATTCCTTTAAAAACTATTTTCAATTTTATACGCCATGAAATTCCACAATCTCAAATACTCGACCCCTACGAGGTTTATATGTTTCCAATTCTCATCGCATTGTATCAAAACTAAATAAGCAACCTTCTTTCCTTAAAACACGACTAAAAACGTCAAAGTCAACATCCGCCCGCTCGACTCATTGACATTTACGCTTCAATCAACTTCCATTATCTCCACCTACACCCCACTTCCCCCCCCCCCCCCCCCCAATCGCACAGATTACTCGCCACATTGTCGGCATTTTCAAGGCCCGGCTTAACAAAACACGTCGTCTTGCTAACAAAGAAAAAAAGTCGAGTTATTTCTGTTTTTATTTACTCGCTTTCAAGGAATCCCACAAAGTTTAAAATTCCAATAGCACCACCTACGAAGACACGGTTTCCGAGCTCCGTTCACCTAATCACTTCCCCCGTCCTCGAGCCGACCACATTTTGTAGGTATGCCTATTGGACAACACATCAATCTTGTTTTTACCATCATTGCCGATGTATGCTAATCATAGCCACGCTATCCATCCATTCCTCACCTACGCCCGAGACAGAATACACAGCTGTTGTTTTTCCAATGTAAGAATATCAAGTGGCCATTGCGAGAAAAAATCGATCATAATTCGATTTTCGAGATGATTCAATTTTATTGATAAAATTCCACAGGCTAGGGGGCTCCGAGCAATAAATCTACGTCATCGAGTATGTCACGATCGAGTATTGGAAAGAATTTTTTAAGGTTTACAGTTCCTTTTTCCATTCCTATTATTCGATGGGATCGAAGCGAGTTTGAAAGTTGGTCGCTTCGGACATCAACAGGAGAGTGTTGACCAAGAAAAGGAGTCAAAGCGAGACACATTCGTGCTTGAATGTTTCGAACATATAAGAAAAAGGGAGGAGCCTTTTTTCAAAACGGGTGCATTGCACTTACTCATTCGCCCTTCTCTCGTCCACTTTTTGTAGAGCCCGAAAATTTTCGGCCGCCGCGACCGGCACTACCAGCCGAGTCAGTCTTCGTCGAGTCTGAGCACTCAGCACGGGCCCCCGTAGCCAAACTGAACTAAACTAAACTCGAACCAAAACCCGCCACGGCACAGCGTCGAGAAGCTTTCCACGGGACGCGACGGGCGCCGGCAACAAATTGGCCAACGCGACAAGCGGGCCCAGAGTAAACTGTCTGCAACCGACCGCGCACACCTTTGCACAACAAACCACCAAATAATGCACGCACGAGGCACCTGAATCAGCCATCTGATCACTGATTGAACACATTTCCTATCATCCCACCCAACCGCCGGTCGTGGGCGGCCACGCCGCGCCAACACATCCAGTCCCAGTGAACCCTTTTGCAAAGGCGGGTTCAATTCCCACTGGCCTACGAGCGCACAATACATTGCGGTGCCAAATTCAAAGTTTTCTCGACCAACAAATTTTTCTTTTCCCACTCAGTCTCGAACCGAAGCCGACAATATTCTATGCACGACCTCATAGTCTCGAATCGCATCTTCACGTCCCAGTTTTTCGATGACGTTTTCACAAGCCGTGCACGTCATATTACAACGACTATGTACTCAGGACGACATGGACCGAGCGTCAACACAACACCCAGTCTCCGAATGTCAACAAGTGCAAAAACACCCGATTCAGCCGGAAAAGCAAAAACACCACATTCTCGAAAAAACATGTCCCTACTGCGGAAAAAAGAACGATTGCAATAATGCACAACAGTTTAAACACGCGCGTTTCAAATCTGGCCGAATCAAATATCCTACGTTGATTTTTTAAAACACCCCAGTCCAAAAACTATAAGTTTCTAGTGCTATGCAAAATTATGCAACATTACTAACCTGTCAAAACTGCTTTCGATGATTGTTTTCTTCCGTTTCAACAGACGATTGCCGATTGATCAAAAAATTTGCTCGCGTGAATTTCACTATTTTCAAATTCGTTGTAAACCAATTTCGATCAGACGCAAATTGCACAAAAGTCGACTCGAATTCGTTTGAAATAGTAAAAATTCATTGTTTATTCACTCGTTTACACAACTTGGACATCCGCCCGCGGAATGATGCATTCCCGAATTTCCTCAACGAAACTTCTGGGATGTGACGTCAGGAGCTATGGTGTGCGCGAAATTAGAAATTGTTTTGTCATAAGCAGGTAAACTTCCGTTGTGACCTGAGCATCAAGTTCTGCTGTAATGTGCGCGAACGGCGATGATTAGTAGTTTGGAAATTGTCTCTCGAAAATTCTTTCTTGTTTTATCACGAATCTGATGTAAATTAATTGAAAAACGAGATTATCGTAATTTTAAAATGTTGGAATCTTATCGATGGTTAGATCTGATTTGTCCGATCTCGTTCGTGGTGGCTTTTTTGGCATCGGCACCCTTCGGTCGGCGGGCATGGTCGATGGTGGATTGCAGCGCCTCGTTCGTATTCGGACTCGGTTTGATTTTAATACCCGAAGTCATTTTAGGATTTCAAGTAAGTCAAATGAGATTTTAGAATATTTTGCTTGACTTTTAAAAAAAAAGGCACAACTCTAAAGCTTCTAAAATTCAATCAAAATTAAAAAAATTTCTTTCAGCCAGCTTTGATACATAGGCCTACTGTGGGCCTTGATTCGAGAAATTAGGCCGAAAAGCCCGAATTTTTTTCCTTATATTTTCAAACTTCAAACTTGTAATTTTGCATTCATGTTTTCGACTGGCCCACAATTTCCGATTTTCGATTCTCTATCGTAGAAGTTTTTGAAATTTTGTTGTGCAACTTTAAAATTGCGCCTGGAAGCAGAAAATTCGTCACTGCAACATGTTTGTTTTTAGGTAACTGGTGGAAAGTTGGACACAGTTCACGCATTTTTAATTCGACAAATCGGAGCACTATTGGTGGGCCAGTCGGTGACCTTGTATTTAAATCGCAGCTCGGCCGATGGTCGAATGTTTGGAAATGTGTTTTATTCCCGACTTTTTGTAAGTATTTACCGCGGTATAATTTCGATAAAGTCGGGCGGAATAGATTCTAGTCGAAAATTTGTTTTTTAAGCATCTAAACATTGGTTTTTTTCTTTTTTTAGACAACCCTCCTTTTGCTACTCGGCCAATCATACAGTGCGTATCATTTGTGGGATCGTAAAAACATCCATTTCAATTTTAAGGTAAGACGAAGTTTCGAAATTTCAGCTTCTGATTATCCATTTTTCAGTTTTTACTATTCGCCTGCTGCGGAGTTGGTTTTTGGATGCTCGGCTGCCTGGTTCAGTTAATTCGGTACAGAGAAATGGGCGGATACGTGCAGAAAACGTCCTACATCACGGCTGGATTCTTTATCGATCATTTCGTCTTATTATTAATGGCGATTGTATTATTCGCATTTCCAACACAAGTTTTGAGAGCTATGGTAAGTGAAAAAGGTAATTTTTTTTGGGAAAATGCAGTTTTTTCATGCCGTTGGTCTCGAAAGGTTGAGAAAAATTGTTTCAAAATTGTTAAACTGGCTTTTCATTTTAGATAAAACAAAAGACCATCGATGGTGTGCACGTGTGTTTTGTACGCACCATTGCAGCTTTATTGATCGGGCACGCTTTATCGTCGAATTCGGCCCCAGGCTATCTTTACACTCGTGATCAACGATCGCATTTGATTGGTCGGTTAACTGTAAGTTGATTTTATTCTTGCTATTCTTGGATTTGCTTTGAACCCAGCATCTACCGAACTGGCAGAACCCGCCCGCCGATCTGGGCCGGATCGGTTTGAGGGAACTGGCCTAAGTTGTCGGTCAAATTTCGAATTCCCGCCAAAATATAGTTCTATGCAGGCAGCTAGAGTTCAAAGTTCAACCCACAACGGTGCCGTCCATAAATGACACTCGGTCTTTCTTGAATATTTGAGCCCACGTCACCTTCTGCTCGCATAGGAACCGCGGGGAGCTTAGTAGGTCTGGACGCTGGTTCCGCATTGATTGGGCGATTTCTGACCAAGACGCCGCAGTTCTATCCTGGCCGAGGACGGCAGATTAGGAAACCCATTCTCAGAGAGAGGGAACTGGCTCTGGCGCACTTACCAGGAAGCCAAGTGGAGGTGGGCCAAACGAGGAATGGAACTGGTCCTTATACACCGCTCGGGAACCTTCCATCTCGCCCTATCATCTTGGGATGCTGATGGTGGCGCGGGATGCTCTGGCGGTGATACTCCTAGCGGAGTCATCAGAGCTGGTCACCTCACGGCTTCGCTTATCATATTGTAGTAGTTAGGTTCGGCCTGTGCGGAAGGTTGTGCGTCTGGCTGCCCTGACAGGCCGCTGCATTAGTTGCCTTCGTTGCCGCTCGATACGCTCTTTCAGGCGAGGCAGAAACCCGTCCAATTGATGTCTCATGCACCTACGACTAGGTGGCCTGCCGGGAGGGTTTTGAGACCATCCGCTCCCTGAGGTATCTCCAATGTAGGGCTATACCGCCTATCACATCATGGCTGCTGGCTGGCATTTGGTAAAATGGACTGCAGGTCCCACGGGGGAACTGGGGAGGCGCGGGGCCCGACCAAAGAACCTAACATTAGAAACCTGTCCTCGTACTGGCACCCTTCCACCCCACAAAATGAAGCTCACACGCGGAACTCCTGGGTCGCAACCTAGCGGGCCCAGACCTCTCACGCTGGGTGCGCACTTACAGGGGAGGGTTCGACTCTCGCTTCGGTACAAAATGTTTGTCAAATATGTGTTTATTAGCCCTCGAGTGCGCTGTATGGTCCTTGGCTAGGGATAAAGTATTGTATGACATGACACGACATGGACGGAGCCACTGGAACGAACCCACGTAGCCCACCCACTCATAGGGACCGTTTCACCTCACAATTCACATGTTGGTCCTGACGGAGGTTCTGATGGCCGTAAGCCCGAATTTCTCAGAGTGCAATTTAAACCAGGAACTCGATACCAGTCGCCGCCCAATTCCTGCAAACCAGCCCAGTCACTCGGCCTCGTGTCTGGCCCTGAGCTAGGAGAGGCAGACCAGTTCTCTGAACTAGAGCGCTGGTAGGTGCAGATAAGGTATCCGTCACCAGATAAGGAGAAGTCAAGCCGTAAAAATGTGTGAAATGCTGCGCTATCAGATCAGAAACAGCTTGAGGCAAAATCAGGGGCGGTCGTGTTCATTCTAGCGTTCGTTCGGTTTCGGGACTTGGCACTAAATAGCTGGATGTGTTTCCTACCTGAAACTTGCCCTCTCTGTTTCTTTGTTTCTTTTTGCATGTCTTATCACTTTCTATCTAATCCTAGGCTTAGTCTGGCGCTTCCTTGTTTGCAGATTCGTCTGATAAGAAAATGCATGTTTACGTTAGCCGTGTCTTCTAAGCGTGCGGGGGATAGGAAACACATCCTGCTCGTTAGTGCCGCGTGGGATCGGGAGTCGCTCAATCCTTACCAGGATCAGGATTTTCAAAGAGTGCTTTTTTCACTGTTCACTCGCTGCAGATGACTATCAACCCATCCTGAGTAGCCCGCAAATATACTGTCAGAACTTTATATCTGCTTGGATAATTTTCAGTGCAGTATTTATCATTGCATCAAAAATCAGGCGAGCAAAAACGCGGAGAGTCAGTCACTAAATTGCAAGCGAATCCCGTCTCAGTCCTCTTTAACTGGTTAATCCATCCCCCAGTTTCCCCTTTCCCTCGTCTTCCCCTTCTCCACATCATTAAATCAGGATCGGGTTCGCGATCCTGAGCGAAGTCCAGTTCACTCATTCCCAAAGTTTTCCTCCCCTGTCCATTTTTGTCCGCGATCCTTTAGCCCCTTCCCTCCAGACTGCGGGTGCCCTTGATCAACGAAAGGAAGTGCACGAGCAGGCGCAATACAATGGTTGATGCTGGTTTCAGACACTCACTTACTCTTTTAGACTCAAGTTTTAACTTTCTCGAACAACGTATTTGGTCATTTTGTCACTGATATTTTTACATTATATCACGTCACGCCGTTTATGATGACCGGATTTTATATAACCTTTCTTTTAACTATATTTTTTCGATTTAATAATGAAAAAAATACGATCATGGGCGACGTGCGGTCGAAAGGGACGAATTCGATGTCAAATTCGCTCTCTGAATCTTTATCTCCATCGAAGAAATGGACGGAGCAAAAGGACGATTCTTTGGACGATATCGATCGTGATGAGGAGAAGGAGTTGGATAGTGGAGTGGTGAATGGGCGGCCGGAAGCTGGTGTGCAACCAACGAGCAATAAGGCCGAGAAGGTGGACGGGAAGAAGAAAAAGAAGAAGCAATGAAGTGTAAAGTGAGTGGTGCAGATTTGTTGGGGATAGGGAATTCAGACAGGATTATGCACTTTTTTAGAAGTGATCAACTTGTCAGAAGGGTTTCTATGAGTCATGTATGTAATTGAGCGAGATGGTGAATCATGTGAAATTTATGTGCAGTGTGTTCATTTGGAACGAATATTGCTTATGCATTTTGTTCAGCTTTAAGTGATTTAATAATGGCGTGTAAGATAGATTTGCATTTTATGCTTGTCCAGCTTTCGATAGACCTTGTTCAATGTTGTGAAAGGTAGTTGAGTCATGGATTCGTGTCACTTTGCAACTTAGCTTGTCGATTCACTGGTGTTGTGACTGAGCGGTTCGCTTGGCTAGGTTACCACCTGTCGTGTCGTGATTAGTGTCTGAGATATGGCGTTTTGTGGCAATTATTTTGGTGAAATGGTGAGCCGAGGAAGGATGTAAAACTTGTTTTTCAGCGGGTGAGAAATAGGTGGGTTTAACGGGTGAGGAATAATTGATGTGTGGAGTCGGAGATGGTTGGACCAATCAGAACGCGCAGTGGCGTGGGCGGGTCCAATCCATTGTCATCGACGGCGTGTGCGTGTCGCGTGTCACTGCAGTGAAATGCCTGCTTGCACTGCAGTGCCACAATGAAGTAGGGCTCTCCAATTTGCATCAATATCTGATACTTTTATGACTGACATTTTGCAACTGCTGCGCATCACTGGAAACAGGGGGTGATTGCTCTGGCCGCAGCCAAACAGATTTAATGGTAACTCTCATGTGAAAATCAGCTGCAGTCGTGATCGCGTTATCTGTGTCATTGAATGCTCATTTTAAATTGGCGGCTTCAGATTTGTGCCTGCACATCACATAACTCACGCGCGAAGCTGGAAGGGACGCTGTAAACGGAGTAGACTTAAGGTAGGCAGGGTAGGATGGGCTTCAAATTCGCGCCATGTTCAATTCCATGTGCATCCTTACAAAATCCAGAGTGATTCCGTGTAGACTGCATGTTTCTATGAGGAATCCACGTGCATAGCATGGAAATAAGAATTCCACATGATTCCGAGTAGGCCCGCACTGGAAACACGTAGAAGTGGAAACTGGGTTCCCTACAAGAATTATATCTCGCGTGAGTTGTGGGCAACGTTGTGAGCTGCAGTGAAGAATCATTCATAGATGAAGGTGGGTGGCATTTGCCAACTAGCGACGCCATGTGTTGGACAAGCCCCCATCCATCCCCACGAGTCCTCAGTTTGGCAATGCGTGTTAGTTACTGGTAAGTGCTGGAACACCGCTGCTCTAAAACATGACTGATGCAAGCTAATAAAAGGTTCTTCAGTCAAAATCCAATACTTGACTGTGTTGCACTGTAGTATGGTTGGGGTGTCATAATGAGGGATTGGGCAAAGAGACATATCAATTGTGTCAAGGGTAAACAACAACATTACACTTGCTGAACTTTGGACTTCAGACCCCATTAGAGCTGTTCCTGTTTTACCGCATCACCAAACCCACTCGAGAGTGAAGCGCATGGGTTGGTTTACCAAACCGCGAGTCGAACCATGGAAACATACTTTTCTAAGCACTGCTGCCTTGATGCCGTCGCTAAAGTGGCATTGCATTATTCCGGCAAGCGGTTAGCAAGGACTAAACAGAAACGCCAAGTGTGTAAGAGTGGCATGAGGTCAAGAAGGATCCAGGTTTTCAATCCTCGCCAGGGTTGCGACTTGCCAGTGAAATCTTGTGGTCGTATGGTGGACTAGGACTTGATGTACAGCTGACGCAATCACAACTGAAACTTATTCTTACTCTGGATAATTAGTACTTGTTAAAAGAAGTTTTGCGGGTTGAGCCCTATGCCACCCAGGTCCCCACAGGACTTCTGTCCCGTTTTGGCCTATAGCCAGCTAGCAGTCGTGATATGATGAGCGGGGCCGTGAGGTGACCAGCTTCCCACTGTGTGTCTCAGCTACAGTAGGAGCACCTCCGCACGAGAGCATCCTGTGCCAGCACCAGCGTCCCAGGATTAGAGTGTCAGATCGGATGATTCGATCTTCACTCGGACGGTGATTTTTTTTGGATCGAAGGCAATTAAGCTTGAACAGCGGCATATCCGATCCGATCCGCCTGTGACCCAGGATGACTCTGGCCGAGAAGGGAGGGACCTTCCCGACTGGTGTTCGGGAACCAGTTTGTCGATTCTCTACTCCTTGGGCGTCCACCACTTGACGGTAACAGGTGAGTCGCCCAGAGCCAGGTGCGCAAGGCTGGCGATGGACTTCCTAAATCGGCGTTGAAGACCGGTTCCCACTCTGAGGATGGGCTTAGTAAAGTGCCGTCCTCAGCCGGAACAGAACTGCGGCCTCCCGGTCAGGGTTGCTGGCCCAAGCAATGCGGGACCAACGCCTTAACCAAGTGAGCCACCGCGGCTAGTAATTGTCACTTAATGACAAAGTGTACTCTACTCTAGGATTAAAGCTCTCATTTCCAAACCCGTTTTCTAGGGCGCTGAGTACCTCAGCAATGAAAACTTTTGCTGAAATCCGTTTATTTTAAGACCCCTCCACTGCGGAGAAATCAACTCCCAAACTTTTCCCGCAAAAGTGCCCGCAGGTGCAGGGTTCAAACGCGGAGTAGATCAATAATCCTCAAACCCCTTGTCGAATCAATTTGCAAAAATGAATTTTATTCATCGATTTGTATGATTATGAAAAGTTTCAATCTTCATAGTTTTAATCATCGTTGTCTAGATTATCGCAGTAAAAACTGTCATCGTCCATTTTTATCGTCACCGATTGAATTTTTCCGGCGATATCAAACCTTATGTGACTCATTGAAAAAGATCATGACGCAAAGTCCGATTGGGCAAAAAAAATTGGAATTTTTGTCTATAAAGCGCCAATCCTAGAACGGCTGAATTTATGCACGCTTAAGGTACTGTAAATCACTTTAATTTCGCGGTTTTCGCGGATGGCCTGGACCGCGAAAATTTCCTTCCGCGTATGTACCTGGACCTGGACCTGGACCTGGAACCTGGACCTGGATGTACCATGTACGATGAAGTGAACCTGGAGTTTCAGAGAGAGCGTCGGTTCAGTTTTACCTTGTTTTCAACCACCTGCTCATAACATTGAGTTGAACTTCAACCCAGATCAGTTTCCATCAACTCATGTCCGCATTCTTTGACCTTGAAAGAATGCGGACCTGACTCGCATAATCAATATAGTGATGCATTGCCCAGCAGCATCTTCAACAGCACTAGGAGAACAGTCTGTTCTCAACTTACCTGACCAGAAGCTATTCAACTGGATTCGAAAGATCCACGTGGATTCTGGTGGATTCGGGAATCTGGGACGCCTTCAGAACCCATTGAGCGTGCAATGGTTTAATCCCTGACAACCTGAGATCAACTTTTGGCATTTGCTTACGGTTTTTTATTTCTTCGGGATTTCCTCCAAGTACCAGTGAGTAAAATCCTTTTTTAATGCTCAGGCGTGTCCATTCACAGCTCCTTCCACATCAAATTTTTTCGACCCCCTCTTGGTCTTGCTAAGAGAGTCAATTTTTGCCCCTTTCCCCGCGGCCACTGACCACTCCGCGATGTCAGTGGCTACGCGGAGTTGAGATCAACACGCGCTCTTGCCACCTGTACTTGCTTCGGTCTCCTAACACACACCTCACAATTCGAAGAGCAGCCGCAAGTGTCGGCGGTCAGTGAGCTTCAAGTCCCGAAGTGCCCAGACTGCAATGCAGGCCAGTGACTCAAGGCCACTTGCAGATCGATTCTTCCATTCGGCTTCGATCTGAGTCTGAGGCTCGTTGTGAATTGTCTGTGAGTCTCGAGTCTGGCCCTGATTCGGGAGCGGCACATACACCATTCATGAATCAGTGCACTGGCAGACGCAGAAAAATGATTTATGTGTACTACATAGGTGCCTGTCGCATTCATTCCCAAACGCATGTCTGCCCCGTCAGTGCGCTTTGACTGCGTGGGATTGCAGTAAAGTAAGAACTAAGAAGAAGAACTAAGAACGCTGTAATGGACTCATCGTCAGGGACTGTAAACACGAGGATGGCTGAGGGGGTGGGAGCACTGATGCAGAGATGAAATACAAGGTGCATCCTCATCTGCAACCTTATTTTACAGAAAACCAAAACTAGGAAAAGATTTGCGCAATATCAGCCGATAGAGCAAAAGTCTTGCATCGAATGACCTTCTCTTTGCACAACTAGCATACCTCGGTGAAATTCGTGGGAAGAGTAAAGTTAATAGATCTTTACTGCTCTACAGGTTATTTTGCCCTATATTTTTCGAGTCGACAATTTTTCGCTGAACTCTTCTTTATCTTCAACAGAGCATAAACTTTCATCCGGGTCACAATTTGAATTCGCGCCTTTTTGAGTGCGTTCTTCTTGAGCATGCGGAGTCAGCTACAGTAAGCCATGGCCGCTGTCCATACTCTTGGGCACTTCCTTCCTGTCAGTCCGTCTCCATGTCTTGCTCGCAGCATCAAAAGAATGAGGAGAAGGTGTCAGTGTTTCTTGTTGGAGCTCTCAAAAGGGCTTGGTCATAGGTTGCTCGTAATATAAGCCATGGCCGCAATGGTCATCTACGATTTTTTGTCGGACGGTATTCGAATGGAAATCAAGGAGGAAGAAGACGATTTGGAGGAAAGTGGCTGCAAAGTAGACACAACCGTTGAACCGGCTCAAACCTCGGAGGTTTCTATAAGACGCAAAAATCGCTCGTATTCTGCGGTTTTCAAATTGGAAGTTGTTGCTTTCGCCGAAGTTCTCGGCAATCGTGCAGCGGCTCGTCGATATACAATTGAACGCAAATCGGTTCGTGAGTGGCGTAAAGCCAAAGAAAAATTGACCGAATTGATTGAGAAAGGTAAGGAACTTTCAAATTTTGTAAGATTCGCACTTTTGCCGTTTGGTCCCGGGAGCCCGCTGAAATGTGTGAATTTTGCTAGCTGATCGCTCCCACCGACTGACCGTAAGATTTTGTGATTTTTCTAGAATATTCTCGAATCTTTTTTGAAAATTTGATTCGTATTCCTACACTCCGCTTTCTTTTTTAAAATTTTATCGAGGTGCATCAGAAATTTTTCTTTTCAGGCGGTGGCAAGCGATTACGTTTGGAAGGTGGCGGAAAAAAATCAGCTTATCCAGAACTGGAAGAAGATCTGTACAATTGGTTTATTTCAGAGCAAAAATCCAAACGTCGTATCTTCAGCAAAGCTTTTGTTATTAAAGCCCAAGAAATTTATGCTGATCTTCAAGAAAAAGGAAAAATATTACCCGATGACAAATTTGCGTTCAGCAACGGTTGGTTGATGCGTTTCATGCATCGAAAGAATTTGACTCTACGTCCCAAACCAACGTCGTGCCAGAAAATAGATGAAGAAGACGACGAGGAAATCGTGGTCGTTGAGTAATGTCCCACAATCATCCCGTGAAACGACTCATTTTCTGACACGATCACATTGATCTACCAAGTGCATGGAGTCGATATCATTCTGGCTTGTCCCGATCCCATTGATGTACATAACACAGACTACGCTCGGAACAGATCGTTCCATACACCAGTGTTTAGTGTGCTCGGAGTGGGCGCTATATTTTTCTACCTTTCAGTTTGTTCGGCGTGTGGCCACGATCGCTCTGGCGTATCTTCTCGGCGCGACGTGGTCTAAAAGGGTGTGTGCTATAAATGTGTCACTTGGAATCCGGTTATCACGTGGCTGTCACTGGCCTGCACTGCAGTAAAACTTTTCTATGTTTAGCCACGACGAAGCTAGCCTATAATTAGTGCGTTAAAGACTGGGTTTTGTTCCTGCCGCGCCTCATCAGCCTTCGACTAACGAAGCAACTCGGCCGAGTGATGATGTCACGGGATTCAAAATGAACCCAACATCAAATAATAGGTCTCATCGTCGTGAACAAATCAATATCGCGGTCACGAGTCCAGGGGTGGTCTCAACATCTCGCTGCTAGTTTCTCATACACATACGTGATGTGGGGCACGTAAGCAAACTTGTGCTCACCTGACATCACGACCTGTGCATTGGTCACATCGACACTTTTACACCGCACCCGCGACTCTACTTTGATAATCCCTTTTTTATTCGAATTGAGCTCAGGCTTGAATCGAATCGGATGTCTGAAAAAAGTATTTAAAGTTTGAGTGGAAAAATCCCCGAGTGACAGTAAGGAGCTAAAGTTAGCTTCATTCTGTCACCGACTGAAGACCAGGGGCCGGGTTCCTGAATCGCGATTAACTTTAACTGGGCAGTTAAATCTAGCTTCGCCGGGCAGTCAACTTTAACTGGCGTTCCTGAGTTGCGGTTAAAGTTAACTGGAAACTTTAACCGGGCGACTTGACCGCCCAAATCTAACCTACCTCGAGAGGTAGATTAACCAGCTGGTTATCCCATCTTTTGCACTGCGGCGCAGCTTTTAATGTAAAAACCATCATGACTTTGCTTCCGCACATGCTGATCGTCCCTTATTTGGGATTAGGAGAACTCGACCCTTACAGAAGCCCTGTCTTTAAAGGGATTGGGGACATTTTTAATGGCAGTGTCAAAATAGAGGGTTAGCCAAGTGGTTCATGCTGTTTCGTTAGCTATTTGTCGTAAGCTGAATAAGTTTGTCAAGTTGTCAAAAGAAAAAAAGGCAAATTACAAAAGGATTCTTTGATATTCGGAATGTTCCTTGCGTTATTGGCGCCATAGATTGCTCGCATAAAGATTTTGGCATCAGGATACATCATGGTCATGGGCAGGGTGATCAAAGACACATGTACTTCAATCGCAAGCAACCACTCAATCAATGTTTGGTTGGGGTATTAGCGATCATGAGGGCACTCGAGGCGGTTTGATAGCGCTTTCTAATGTTGATTTCCGTCATCCATAATTTTCGGATTAGTATGAGTCACTCTTTTTTGACTTTTTTTCACAGTCAAAATAAGCAGATTTCAAAGAGATTGCCTTCTGATACAATTCTCAAAACAAATTGAAACTGAGGCAGTCTTATAGTACAGAAATATGAGTTGGCTAGGCACTTAACTGCCCAGTTAGTGATTTAGCGGGCCAGTTAGTTAACCGCCTGGTTAACTAGATTTCAGGAACGCCAGTTAAATCTGCCTTGACTGCCCAGTTAGTGAACTGCCCGGTTAAGGCACTTAACTGGGCAGTTAATTTTGACTGCCCAGTTAAAGTTAATCGCGATTCAGGAACCCGGCCCAGGAGCGGCCATAGAATTGTAAAGTGTCCTAGCCAGGCAAAAGAAGAGACCTTGGTCCTCACTGCCTCACACTGTACTTGTTCCAAAATCCTTGACTTTTGTCCCCACGACGCAGTATTTCAAAGGTGCTGCTGAGGCATATATAGCAGGTCCGAAAAGGTCTGGCGTGTGTGCTCGAGTGCGAAAGTCCCTAGAAGGATGCGCATTACGTTGTAGAGCTTCGGCTGACAATTGATCCTTTGCACGACCCGTCAGCTTGATGCTTCAGCCGTGGAGTAGGTCTGAAGACGTGGTTTTTTGAAGAGCTCCTCCAGTGACACGGACCAAGGCATAGGTACTCCACACAAGTAGTAGTTTTACGCCGGGGGATATGAGTCAGGTGCTACACGATTATAGGGGGTCTGGGCCTCTAGTTGGTATGCTTACGGTAAGGGGACATCACCTTGAACCTGGTACGAGTACAATTGCTCATAGCGACCCTGATAATTTACGATCCTACTTCCAAGGTGATGCGAATACTTGCTCTTGCAGTATAAGTAAGCATGCATTCAGTTCTCGCTCTGCTGCAGTAGATGCAGTTCCCAGCCACTCTGCCCACGGATGGAATGATTGGTGCACAAGTTTTTCACCTGATGATACGGACTCGGTGACTTTTCCAAATGCACGAATGCAAGCCTACAGGGCCAGTGGCTCCCTGCGTACGCGCCTGGATGGGTTGGGCGTCCGCCTCGCATTCCGTGCACAGTTGTCAAGTGTTCGACCCGCGGCCAGGTAAATAATTTTGTGTCGCTTCTTCCTCGACTGCGGTAAAATGAACATGAAGACTTTATGGCTGTAGAGTAAGTTCGCAACATGATCGAAGGAAGGAATAGAAAACAGCAGTGTCAGCCACAAAAGTAAATTTTCTGACCGTGACTCGCGACCATTTCAATTGATTCAGCACGAATTCGCTTCCCAGTTATGTGCTGTTGGAAAGCATGGCGACATTGTTCATGGTCGACGCAAATGGGAATCTCACTGCCGCAGTCGGAATCACGCTGCCAAATCATTTCTCGTGGCCGATGAACATAGTGCCGCAATTGCTTGCATAACTTGTGCGACCTTACGCATTTGCCTGCCCCAATAAGTCGTCCAAAGCACACAAATGCAGTCAGGAAACAAAATTCTGAGCAAGATTTCACACAGAATGCATAATAGCCCGTTTATTTCCCTTCAAAAATCATAAGCGCCCAGTGTTCTCGTCATTTCAGATTTCAGACGCAAAGCTGTTTAGAAACCGACCTCTTACATACTCAACGGAGCAGCCAGATTGGTGGAAATTGGAAGAAAAATGAATAGTTTGTTTTCGTGCACCATCACAGCGACTTTTCTCCTTATCAGCCTGATGGGTAAGTGTGGCTTGACCAGGCGGAAAACAGGTTTTTGAAATGCGCTGGAATCTGCATCTGATCTGCAGGTACTCTATAGCAGGTGCCGCAGAGCAGTGATGCGTTCGCGGCGCTCGTCTACCTATCGCTGTTGCAAGAGGCAGTCGCCTAGGGTTCAATGCCCGGTGACGAAGAATAACTATAAACCTATAGCCCCCCCCCCCCCCCCCGACGACCGTGTCATCCGGATTGCTGCGAGTCGCCCCGCGTCGAATATGGAAAGATTTAGACCCCATGCGCTGTCTGGTTCAGGATGGCCCATATGGAGGTGCTTCTTAGGGAGACAAAGAGAGGGTAGCTGCTGTGCTCTTACACGGCCTCGCTTAACAGGTTTGGTTTTGTGGGTCTCCCCGCTTATTGGTTAATTTTTATGGAACCCCATGGAGAACTGTGGTGGGCGCGCCCCCGGTTCTCCATGGAACTTCCGAAAGCATATAGCTGGCCAACAGTCATGACATGATAAGCAAAGTTGAGAGATGACCAGCTTTTCTTTATGCATTTCCACTAGAAGCACCTCCACACGAGGGCATCCTGTGCCAGCACCAGCGTCCCAGGATGATAGTGGGCGAGAAGGGAGGGTCCTCCCTGACTGGTGTTCGAGAACCAGTTTCCTGATTCTCTACTCGTTCAGCGGCCGCCAATTGACGGTACTGCGGGCGTGAGGTCGCCCAGACCCATGTGTGCAACGGTTATAAGCTTTGCAAAACTGCATCCAAGTCAGGTGGGTGGGATCCATTTTGAAGGAGAGTCCACTCTGGTGCAAAAGCTACTAAAAGAAACTTTTTGCTGGAATCCAGTGATTTGTGTTGAATCGAGAGTAGCAATTAGGTGAGCAGACAGTACTACAGTAGAGTGCCATACTGTGATGAATATGTTACCGTGAGCTAAGACCTCGATTTTTCCGCCATTGATCAAAAGAAGGCGGCAAGAAAATGACACCTTCTTCACTAAATTCTCATCTTAAGCGTGCGAGTGATGAATCTCCTTCAATCAGGGGATGCTGGTTTGTTCGTGAGACAGTGCTTCACTCAGCAGCTTTGTGGCCCGCAACAAAAAGTACAGTGAATTTTTTTGTGTTCCAAACATGGTAGACGCAAATAAATATTTATTCCATCGTTTTAGCACATTTTTTTAACATGGGGAGTGAGTGATGCATTGTAGTTTGCAGTTATTTATTCTGATTCGCGCTCATTTTTAAATTTAAATTTTCGGCCATGTTTTGTTTAATTTCGCACTACGCCAGGTCTATAGTTTTTTTAAGGAATCGCTAATTTTTTTTGGCGACAAACTATTCATAAACCGAATAGCAACGGTTTCAGATTTTATGCCGTGTCTTGAATTTGCAGGTTATGATGTGGAAGGCATCAGTGGCGGACATGAAGAGCCACGCAATACAGCCCATCCTTGGCTTATATCAGTTCAAATTAATCAAATTCACGTTTGCGGTGGCGTCCTGATTAATAATAGGGCCGACCCGTATCGCTCCGGTGGTGTGACAGACCTTGCTTTGACACTGGCTAGTTGTGTCTGGTAAGTCCGTCATGTCGTAAATCCCCCCCCCCCCCCCTGAATAGTTCCAATGGGCATCGTGGGGTATCGATGTGCTGTGAGAGAACAGCTATGATGATCCAAATGGAGAAGAGGACACCGAATGGAAACCACTGTGTGCTCATTTAGTGATCCATGTACTGCAAGAATGGCCGCGCTGATTTTGACTGAAAAATCATCATCTGTTTGAAAGAACTTCGATGGAACGAATATTTGAACTTTCCCTCGAATTTGCCTCTCAGAGAGCTCACTCTGTCAAATAATTCCCCTGAAAAGTCTGCTTTCCCCGCCCTTAACCAACTTAAAACAGCGCCTTCCCACCCAGGGTTAACCGTAGAGACTTTTTTGACCATGCCCGTCCCGCACCTGAGGCTTGCATACACGTATTAACCAAAAATTTTATCTTTGCAAATTAAAAATGCTTTTTTTCGCTAATGAACGAAGGTTTGCTGACTATTTGGCAATAGAAATACGCCCAACTGGCATCTGTTTGAGCAAAAACTGTGCCTCGACATCAAATTATTACTAGAATCATAAATAATGGTTCGACGCTGAAAGTAATAACTGTACTTTCAGCGCCGTACCATACCACACTCTGGTACAGCGGCTCGGTACAGTTGCACGGTCGGCCATGGCTTGCCCTGGATGTTATTTGAGTACACACAGTATTTGCACAAAGTGTAATCAATAGTCTGTGTTGCCACATTATTATAGCAATCCTGACGGCTCACCACCATCCGGTGCCAATCTGACCAGTCTCTCGATCATGGCCGGAGTCCACTCACTGAAGGATGAGGATAGTCAAAGGCGTCAGAAGAGAGGTCGAATGAGGTATGCAATGCATGATGACACTAAAAGCTCATTTATACTCACTGGGTTGATGAACCGAGTTGATTAGACTGCGAGACGCTATGCAGCAGGACGCGGCTGAAGGACGCATTGAGCAGGGTTTTCATCCACCTTTCCACTGCTCTCAAAAATGTTCGAAAAGTCTAACTCACACGCATGCAATTTCAATAAAAATGAGGCACATCATACAAATCGATGTTCAAGAAACAGAAAATATGATCACAAATCAAAATGATATGAACATTGTCCAAGAAATTCCATGCGCCCACGCACACGATGAGCCTGTGTCAACGATTGTTCCAATATCAGAGCGGGTATTGGTGGCATGCTGAAGGCATAGTTCGATGCGATGCGTCAAATAAGCTTGCGATGCGGCGTTTCAGGCATCTTTTTACATTGTCAGGTCACCCCAAAGTGTCGCATCGCACGCTTATTTGACGCATCGCATCGAACTATACTTCGGGCTTTACTCTATTCTTAAGTACAAAACCATGGTTCAATCAATCAGCTCACAGCAGACAACGAGGCCACCAAACCTGGAAGGCCTGAGGTCCGATTGCCATGTTAGATGTACAGGCGAGTCTGCTTAGTATCACTAGCTCCGGACGGGAAGAAAATGTGACTATATCCGGACTGTGACTAAAACCGAAGTACACTCTAAAGTGGCCAAATCTTTACTTTTATGAGTTTTATCGCCATTTCTTATCATTTTCATATATTCTTAGCGTTTTCAAAGGTGAAACGCTTTTTCAAAGCTTTTTGTAACCAGAGATATCAAAATTTTGAAGATCAGTCAGATCGAAGCTGAAGCATGAAGGTGCCATGCGCCTTCATGCAAGCGTTTTCTTGCGATAAATCCTAGTTTTTGACGATTTCGCACTTGTTTCAGACTGCCAAGAGGTGAAATGTGACTCTTTTTTAATACTTATCCGGTCTGGCCAAGAAATTTGTGGCAACAAGCGAACTCAAAATACACACAAAGTATAGGGGAAAAATTCGGGGCTTTGAAAACCTGTGATAATGACCGGACTGTGACATTATCCGGTGTGACTCTAAGTGGACTCGATTGTACCGATCAGACAATCGCTTTAAGCCAATCGAAAAAAATCAGCGATGGATTGTTGGGCTCTAGATAGAGGAACAAAAATTGTTCCCCACCCTTCGTCCAAGTGTGCTCATCCAGGATATATTGGATTTCGGCAATCTGCGGAAATGTTGAAGATGGGTGATTTTCTCGTTGACGGTCTCAACACAACCCTACGAGGAACTGTTGGATAGGTGAAATTACCCTGCGAACACTGTCCGCGTCCTTCTGTCAGCGGCCTAGAGTCTTGCGGCCTCGCGTCGTAGCGCCCACCGAGTTCACTATGACGCACCGAAGCAGTGCTTGGAATGGTCCTGGGTTTGTGCCGCGCCTCTTTGTTCCAAGAGCGAAAAAATGTTTTTCTCAGGGACTGCGCCTCTGGAAACGCAGGGGTACATGTAGTGTTGGCATCGTCAGAAAAGAAATATATCGTTTATCGTTGCCGTTAACGGTAAAGCGCCAAACAGAAACCGTTATCGTTCGTCGTTGACGCGTTAAATATGGTTATTTTACATAAATAATGCCTGCAGCATCATTATGTGAATAGCCTGCAGTTTTAACATACATGCTGATATTTAATACTGAAAAATCTGACTTGTTTATTCCCTGCTGCTGTCGCCAGGTTGTTTCTCGAATATAAAAGATTAGTTCGAGGAGAAACGAATTTGATCATTTGTTAATGGTCATTATTAAGTACAGTACGCATTTGTTCGCCCCATTTGTACTCATCTATTTATTCGCAGCTGGTTACTCACAGTTTAGCTGTAGCTTTAAATTGGGCACCTTTATGTCATGAGGCACTGCGCAAATCCTATAAACACTGGACAAAAACCTAAAAGGCGACGATCCTATAGAGGCTCTCGGGTCTCTTTGCGTGTAGAAATCCTGCAGGAAAAACCCGTGACCTCATGGAAGTCCCGCTTCAACTACCCTCAAAGAGGAGTAGCAGACTATATTTTTGCTTTTTGCAGACTACAGTATATTGATTGTTGACTGCAACAGCAATTCGACTATCAAGGCGTGACTCCAAAACCTCTGTTCGAATCTCCCAGATGATAATTGCACAGTTACAGAAAATCTTTGTGAAATCTAAAACTAGCGTAATATCCTCCCCCAGTGCACAGCACTCGATGAATGAATGCCGATACGTTGCTGACCGTGAGTCGCAAAACTATCATGGAAATTCATGCTCATGAACACAGTCATGTTGACTGATGCGCATCTGAGCAGTACCCTAGGTCCCAAGCAAGTTTCCCTCGCTTAAAGTGAAGGAAACTTTGAAGGGAGATCCCCACGAAAATCCATGAGGAAAAGGGTTCAAGGATGCAGCCTTCTCTCCGTGCCCCGCGCTGAAATGCCATCAAAATACTTCCGAGAATGCAAACCTGCAGATGGTTCCGATGGAGGGGAGGGTAATGGAGCTATCCTCATTCAGTGAACTTTATGCAGCACTCTATACTGCGCATATACTGTAATCCAAGGCTTGCTGCCTAGAGTTTACCTAACGCGTGATTTGGCACGAAAAAGATACCGGTACCGTTAGAGCGCGCTATCAAGAAAAAGATATCTTTACCGTTACCGTTAATATTGTTTACCAAAAAACATTTCGTTAACGCGTTAAATATCGTTATTAACGTTAACGTTCGCCAACACTAGGTACATAAAGTCTCAGTTCTGAAAAACGCAAAACTGAGCGCTTTGGATTGGGAGCTCCAGAGGCAATATATAAACGTCCTCTCAACGACAGAGTGGCAGTGAACTCTGTCCTGAGCGCGCAGTCATAGTGAACTCGGTTAGCAATGTAAACGAGCCTTGAGCAGTGCCTATAAACGTAAGCCTGAAGGCTCCTACATACTTCGTCTGGGGTCTGGGGCTGGGGTGCCCCAGAAGTCGCTTCATAGTTGCCCCAAGGGTCTGGGGTGGCCCACCGCCTCATCCCAGAAGGCGCATTTATAGTCGACAAAATTTCTACACCTACCCCTAGGGTCGGTGTAATAGCTTACGCTAAAGTATATGGCCATTACACCTACCCTAGGGGTAGGAGTAGAAATTTTGTCGACTATAAATGCGCCTAGACGCCTGGTTCTGTGGCGGAGGTTGTCTGCAGCAAGCGCGTAGTGGTATGCCCGTTACTGAGCGGGATAAAAAATTCAAATGTAAAACACTGTTTAGCGCAGTCTCACGCGCAACTTCTTTCCTTAACATTTTTTGGGATATTCTTTCTTTCAAAAATTAATTTTTAAGAATGTTTAAGCAGCAGCATTGAGAACTAAAGATAAATCCAAAAGTTAAGCGCTTGACGAAAATTCGAAATCCGACAATAAAAACTCTCGATCTCCTAAAAAGTGCAGAAGTTCCATACTTTGCTCATAATTTCACGCATCACCCAAGTCGCGGCGCGCTGAAAATTGGGGTCCGAAAAACAGCTTGAATCTATGGTTCGCCCCAATCGTACGCGATTTTTAATAAAATATTTTCTCTTCTGTGCGCCACATTGCCGCCCCAGACCCCAGATGAAGTATGTAGGAGCCTTGAGCACTCGCAGCACGTTTTGAGTTGCGCTGGAGTGCACTTATAGCGTAAGCGCGTTGGAGCAGACTCAACTGTTTACATCAAATGACCTGACTACAGAGCCGACCCTTTGGACCCGTCTTACAAAAAGTACAAACTGCCGGTTAATCTACGAAGGCAGGTGAGCGCAGTTTACTGCCAAGACGCCTACAAGGCATCGAGTCCATCGCAACTCAGCCAATACGACCTGGCAGTGCTGGCATTCTCACCTCATCTCTACTCTGGTCCCTTTATCAATGCCATCGATGACATCGAACAAGTCAGGAACAAAGAAAAAAGTGTCTCCTGTGTTCTGCATGGCTGGGGACTCACATCGCAAGGTCAATTATATTCTGGTCGGTAAAGTTGAAAAACTGTTTTATAATTTCTGATTTAGGTGGGTGCAAGAGTCCCGGAAATGGTCCGCGCAAATGCGCAAGTAAGTCTTTTTTAAATAATTCGAGTGAATTTGATGAAGTGGAAGGCTGGGAAGGAATCTGAAAGACTTTTCTTAGATATTTTGGATTAGTCTTGAGGAGTTGGCCGCAGAAAACAAAAAATTCTTTTTTTCGCAACTAGGAATTTTATATTGCCGCGGATACCGCTACAGCACGCTACTCATTGTGCAGAGCTCGACGGAGCAGAGGAAGTCTGGTTGAGGGGCAAGAAAATGCGCAGGCCAACGAGGACATTTAAATTTGCTAAAAGCGGTTGCCTTTTTCAAATTAATATCACTGTGGGTTGCCTTTTTCAAATTTTTGAGCGTAAGCTGCCCCCTGAGCAGTGATCGGGTAGAAGTAAATTTTTGAACTGAAGACCGTCTGAAAGCTGTTTCCACTTGACTTGCAATGCTATTAACCTTTAAAATTGTCAGAAAAAACCTCCTCTGATTCATTTCCTTCGCAGACGCTAAAGAAGCAGTTCAAGTTATGAACATCACGAAAACAGCGGATCAAAATCTTTGTTCACTCAGTCGCCCTGGTTTCAACAACGAAAGTTTTTATTGCATGAGTGCGCAGCCTGCTGCGACTCAGAAGCCAGGCCAAAAATTGAGGACAAATAGCGTTGGGTGCCAAGTAAGTATTCTAGCAGTGTCCTACTGTACTCGCGACCAATTCTATCATAACCATAGAATAGATAAAATTAAAAACCAGTTTTGATATATTTTGTGTTTTGAGGCGAGGCTGTAATTTTTTACCATTATTCTTGCCACTGATGCCATTTGTTCTCGCTATCACACACACTGAGTCAATCAGAGGCACGCAAATTTGAAACTGATTTTCTGGCATAAGTAACATTCTGGTCAGGAAAATCTTATCTTTTCTGGTTCAGTGGGAAAAGTTCATGCTTGTATGCAAAATGCGACAGCATTGCGACTAAAAAACAGGCACAAACAATCGTTTACTACCTGTTCGAATTTCGGAATTTCCTTTTGTTATAAATTTTTGAGCCGATAAGTGCCATTATGTCGCCAGGGGGCGCTGTTGTGCGTGAGCGAGTGTCATGACATAATTTGAATATATATGGGTTTCGGCACTCTCTGCCTTGTTAGCCTGAGCATCAGAAATCATACTGTAGGCCTTTATGGACCCTGAACATTTTCCGTACCTTCTCTTCGTAACATTCTGCTGCTGCAGGGCGACGAAGGTGGGCCATCGGTGTGCGACGACGGCAAGGGACGCAAAGTACTGATCGGACTGTTTGCTGGTCGAGAACCAATATGCAAGACAAATTATCCAGAGGCCTACATCGCTGTGCACAAATTGTGGCCTTGGATCCAGAATACAATTAATATGCGCGATTGCAAAAAGTAGGTGCTGCTCGGCCCGCACGCGTACATCAAGTGTGACGCGGCCCACACTATGGGCTTTTCTGACCATGCAAAGTTGAACGAAATAGACAAGAAGAGAAAAGACACTGCCAGTGCGCAGCTTGCGCACAGGCCAACACAGCTTATGCATTGATCCGCGCATGGAAACAAAAACATAGAGCTACGCCCCGGACCATTTGTCCTTTTTCTAAATTTTTTGTTATATGAGGCTGGACATCATGACGCAATACAGTAGGCTGGCTTACTTCTGGTGCAGGTTTTCTATAGGGCACATTAGCAATGTTTTTCGTGCAGCTGTCCCTTTACATTACCCCTGGAAAAGTCTATAAAGGTTTCTTCCAAGGTCCTTCCATCTACTGTAGCGAGGACTCAGATTCCACTCCACTCTCCTGCTCTGCCGAATGAACTCAAGGAGTATTGCTCGCAGGAAAGTCAAGAAATCACTTAGACAGCCATCAGCATGCCTCTGTGCACTCTGCTGGGTGAAGCACAAATTGCCAGTGTGCGCAGATTTCGCACTAAAACTTGAAAAAGCAGAGTGGCGCCAAATTTAAACTTCGTAGCACAACCACATTTTCAGTTGACGCCAAGGTACTTTTTTTAGGAGTCGTGACTGTCCCAACAATAGAAATGCCCGAAGCAAAGGCGAAACTACTGCGAGTACGAGCACCACTACCAAAAAGAAGAGCGGCAATGGGCGAAAAAACTCCAAAGTCGGCTAGGATGTCCACATTGATTGTAGTGCACTGTATGGTCAAAGGGTGTAGCCACAATAAATTGGGGGGGGGGGGGGTGGAAGCAATGTAGCCTGACATCGGACTATGTCGAATCTCGATTTTCATGACTTTTTGAGCTCTTCATTTTTGCATAAACTGACCATGAGTTTGATCGACTCGATGCAACAGCGCAGTTGCTCGAAGATGTTTTATTGGAAAGTGTTCCACATTTGGTTCCACAGGTGATTTGGTGAACAAAATAAAGTGGGTATCAGATTTGACGAGCTGATAAAATGCAACTTGACCAGTTGGCTGCCCAGGAGCTCGGATACTGCAATATCTCGCGAAAGAGGGTACTATACAGGGCTGTCTTTGAAAAACTGGGACATGGATAAATACTTGGATAAGTGATGTAAGCAGGTGACTTGACTCAGTTTTACAGCACCCTCATATTCGGCACACATCTATACCCTGTATAAATACCATCTGTTTTCTATGGGAATGTACGCGCGGCACGCGAAGTGAGTGTATATTATCAAAGAATATAGGTATATTCAAAAAAAATCTACAAAAAAATTTTACATTGAACCCACTGTTCGATCACACTGATATGGGGCCATCCATAAAGGTCGACCGCACAAAATCTCGATTTTTTGACCCCCCCTCCCCCTGACCGCATGCCGACCACTTATCGCGAACCCCCTCAAAAATGGTCGACCACTTCAGCCAGACCCCCTTCCCCTTCCAAACGCAGTTTTGTGAAATGTTTCGTCTTATGCTTTCTTGAGCTCGACAAGATGCCATCTCCTTCGAAGATCAATCTTTTTTGATTTATGGAGCGGATTTCTATTTTGTGAAAGCCTCCACAAACTTTCCCCACAATTTTTCCCCATATTTTGTCAAAGTTTTGCGGGTTGGGCCGCGCCGGCTCAGTTCTCTACGGGACTTCCAATCATACTAGCTGGCAAGCAGTCATGACATGATAAGCGCGGCTGTGAGGGATAGGCTGGGATCCCAATCCTGATCCTGACATTGAGGCATCGGGATTCTGCTAATGATTATGATATGCATAAGCATGCTACACTCTGATCCATCATATCTGCGAGAAAGAGGCAACAACAACATCGGCTCAAATCGATAATGATAGCAACCCTGATTTTACTTAGCCTAGGCTGACCTTGCTGGACGCGTATCGAAACTGCGAATGTACCGTATTTCCTCGAAATCCTCCCCCTCTGGTTATTCTCCCCTGTCTAGACCCCGATTGAACTTTATTCTTCCCCCTCTGGAAATCATCCCCCCCCCTCTGTTATTCTCCCCCGTCTGGGACCCATTTGAAAAAATTTCTCCCGCGGGAAAAATTTCGAGGAAATACGGTACTCATCAATTTCAGCTTATTTATATTGACTGAAACTCGAACTGATAAAAAACCTGGATGAATAAAGTGTGCTTTGGTTTGGAAAACAGACTCATCTCCTTCGTGCGTGCAAACTGTTCGACCTCAAACAAAAAATCCCGATCCCGATCGGGCTTGCCCTGATCTCGATCCTGGAAAAAGGTGATCCCGACCTATCCCTAGAGGTGACCAGCTCTCACGGCAGGTTCCCTGTGTCTTCACTGGGAACACCTCAAAACGAGGGCATACTGGGTGAGAAGGGGCTTGGGCTTATCGTTAGCTTAGGGACCATCTCGACTGTTTGAGGACAGTTTCCCAATTCTCTGCCCCTTGGGTGGGCGTCCGCCGTTTGACAGTAACGTGGTGTCGCCCGGAGCCGGGTGTCCAAAGCCAACGACAAGCTACTAAACTGCCGTCCTCCGTCGGAATAGAACCCCGGCCTCCCAGTCAGGGTTGCGGGCCAGAAAGGCGGATCAACGCCTAAATCAGCTTGGCCATCGCCTTCCAACTTTTCCTTTTGGGATCAGATGCCGTTCCAGTTGGGAATAAGAGTCATGATGAAGCCGAAATTGCATTATCGAGAATGAACGACCAAGGAGAGAAGACAGAGAATTTTAAAGTTTTAAACGCGCACTACAGCTCAAGATAAATGGTGTTTTTTTGTCATCAGAAGTCTAAAAATTTGCTGCGGTCGACCATTGGCCGCCTACCCCTCCCCCTCCCCCGACCGCAGCTGACCACTTTTTGCAAACCCCCCCCCCCCCCCCCAGGCTGCGGTCGACCTTTATGGATGGCCTCTATGCCGCTTGAGGGCGCCTAAAATTCTTTGGGGTGTCTGCCGCAGCTGATTTGGTGAAGAAGAATTAGGAGAGCTGAATTCTTGAAGCCACTTTTGCACTTGTCCATTCCAAGTGGCAGACCTGGGGTGGTGTGAGCTGGGAGCTTCGATTAGTAGTCAAGGGGCTGTATGGTCGTGCCTTTGGTTCGCACTGGAAGAGTCCAGCAGGTGTTGACTGAATTCAAGGCATACTTGGTTTGTCTGCGGGTAAGATCTAGGACAGTTAAGACATTGTCTTGCAATGCGGTAAAGATGTCTGGTGTTGACTGTGGTCTTTACTGCGACAGCGGAACTGTTCTCCAGTGTGGGCATCTCAGGACCAGGTGCGTTGAATCAGCAGCCTGGGTAGTGCACCATCACACAGGCTGTTGCAGGCCCACACTGGAAAACAGTTCCGCTGTCGATGGCGCAGTAAAGACCACAGTCAACACCAGAGGTCTTTACTGCATTGCAAGACAATGTCTCAACTGTCCTAGATCTTACCCTCAGACAAGCCATGTATGCCTCGGATTCAGTCGAAACCTGCGCTCAATTTTCTCGCCATTCTGCGAGCACCTTGGGACGTTGAGGTGTTGTTGCAGGGATCTCGCATCAGTGATCGATTCTCAGTTCTCACAGGACTCAGCGTTAAAAGACCTCGGACCGCTCGCTTGCAGGATCTGCCCAAGCCGCCTCGCGTGAGCGCATAGACTGGTATACGTCAGAACAACACAATCTTGCAGTACGCACACGTACTCAGCCAATGATCATATTTTCTGCTCCTCTATCGAGATGACGGGTGACCAAGGGTGAGGAAACGGTGTGCATATCCTCGTGTGTCGCAGAACTGTGAACCTTGGCAGTGGGAGCTGGATGAGTGTTCACAGCATGTATCCGCATCTAGCGTTGCCTAGAGCTACAGCACAAAGCAGCCCCGACTGTCATGCTCAGCAGATATTTATTCCGCACCGCACTCGAAAATAGCTTCAGTCCGCTTTTCGTCCCTGCAATGGACACTGGGACACTTTTGTGCAGGATTTGGGTTGCGGGTCGACTAGAATACACAGGTTGTCAAAGTTGTCCTTCAAGCAGGCTTTGCATGCAACTGTCGCGTCATGCGAGAATTTTGACCTGTCGGCAACGAGTGGCTCATCGTGTTCAAGATGTACACAAGATATCAGGGTGAGGGTTGCCTATGGAAAACTTTGCTGCAAAAGTTTTCCCAGCCCGCTTTAAAAGATGTCAAGGTTCACCTATGTTTTCAACTACAGTGGGTGTTCGCTCGGGGCCAGCTACCTTTTGCGTGCGCCCCTGCACTCGGTAAGGCATCAGCCTCCCTCTGGGTAAACTGTTCGCCTAAGCATTAGAAAGCTTGACGGAGCGAGTCGATAAATGGGGACCACTTTGGGAGGGGGGGCGGGGGTGGGGACTCGTCTGCCCTCACCTCGTCACAGCGCCTCAGAGTTAGCCGCAGTAGCTTTAGCTAAGCTGTTATGACCTAATGCATTTTGGGCACGAAAGGTTATTCGTTCATCTTTTCGAAATTACCTGCCAGCGCATTCGCAAACAATTTTTGATACTATTCAAAGAAACAAAGAATACTAGAATTTTAATCCCAGATGGTAAAATACAGTTCTGAAATTTGAAAGTGTACAGTATGAGTGTTTTACCAGACATATTAATAACCATAAGCCACATAGAAGTTTGTGCCGTACTTAATTTGATTAGCACCAGCAATTAGCATTCATCGCCAGTAATTCCATGAGGTAGACTTCCGAATTTGAATTTCCCGCCTTGACTGCTTATAACAAGCGAATGCCCAATATGTGCGTCACGTGAACAAGTCTATTGTCTTTCGTCTTTTGGAAAAAAAGGAAAACTTGTTGTCAACTTCTCATGTCAGCTCGATTTCTTTCAATCGATTTCGTGTGATTAGGCTGGCTATAATTTAAAATTTCTCACCTAGTCTACTTTTGTGTAACGAATTTAGAAAGTTTTTGATCGATATTTCGTTAATTTTGTTCTGTCGTCGAGAAAGAAATTCAGAAAAGAAATTTTTTATTTTTCGTACAGTTCAAACCAAAAATGCACAAATTAAAGTCGAGTCAAAAAGAAAAAGTCAAACAATTTATGCAATGGACTCAGGCTACGGATAAGGTAAGAATTTGCTTGAAAATTTAAAATTTTTGATGTTTTGGAAATTTTTCTGTTTTTCTCAAAATCCTGTCAGCATTTCTAAATAATTATAGCGTTCATAGTTTTTTATCCCAGGTTGCCATAGCATGCTTGACGGCCCACGATTGGAGACTAGAAATTGCGTGCGACTCGTATTTTTCGAATCCGGACCAATACGCACGAGGTGCGTCTGACGATCGAAGTTCACCTTCTTCGTCTTCGTCATCGGTTGATAAGAAAAAATTAGAATCATGGTTTAATAAGTATCGAGGTAAATATCTTTTCAAATATTTTATTTCGATCATTTAAAACTTGAAGTTTTGAGTTTCGATGCTGCGATCGAATCTTGGAAAGAATTTATCGATTGATCGATCCATAATGCAACTGATATTTTATAAGATAACAGTCGTAGCAGGCCGTTCTAATCGATTAATCGGCTGATTTATATTGATCGGTCACTGATCAATAATTTGATCGCTACTTTTGATCGTTTGATTTGATACTTTTGATAAAAACACACATTGATCCAACTGATTTGTGATACGCTGTTTTCGCAAATCGTTGTGATCGATCAATCAGCTGCTTTGTATTGATATATGATTGATCAATCGATAATCAACAAATCTTTTCGTGATCAGGATCAATCACCCCAATCGATATTTTTCAGATGCCAATGATCAAAATCGAATCACGGCCGAAGGCATGATTCGGTTTATTCAAGATCTTGGTTTGACGCCTGATAGTCGCCTAGTTTTGGTATTAGCATGGAAATTAAACGCCCAAACGCAATGCGAATTTACGAGAGACGAATTTATGAATGGAATGATGGAATTAAGGTCAATTTTAGGTTTTTTTTCGTGTTTTTTTTAAGTTTGTGCCAATTTCTTTTAGAACCGATTCACTGGAGAAATTAAAACAAAAATTGCCCATCATTGAAAATGAATTACGTGATTCAGCGAAATTTCGGGAATTTTATCAATTTACGTTTGGTTTTGCGAAAAATCCGGCCCAGAAAAGTTTAGATTTGGAAATGGCTATCGCCTATTGGAATATCGTTTTAAGAGGAAAATTCAAACATTTGGAATGGTGGTGCCAATTCTTGCAAGTAAGTGCATATTGGGTTTTATTGGAAGAAAAGGGTGAAAAGCCCGCCGTGAGTAGAAACTGAGAACTTATGGCGAGAGATGTTTGGGTGACCTTTTTGATCAGTTTCGCCTCTTTTTTAGGAACATCATAAAAAAGCGATTCCTAGAGACACGTGGAATTTATTGTTGGACTTCTGCAATGTAATCAACGACGAGTTCACTAATTACGATCAAGAAGGTAAGCCAGGGAATACGAGGTAGATGGGATCTTTAAAAGACACATGGTCCTAGAATGATACCCCACCCCGCATGGATCCTTCCTCGATGCTCGAAGGCTACCGCTTTTGATCAAAAGCAATAATCAAAAACATATACCCGGAGTTGGGATCAAACCCTCTGTCATGTATAGCGCCTGTCCACAAAGTTCTTTCTAAAAAACGTTTGCCTGTTATCTGAAACAAGGGTTCAATACCTGGTCAGGGCAGCAGTTTTGGATGTTTTACTTTCTTGTTTTGTCGAAAAACTTTCTTTAAATAGTTTTCATCCTTATCTATGATCTCTATATAAGGAGAAGTTTGTGGTTTAGGGGCTTGGCCGGTATTATTGGACGATTTTGTGGATTGGGTAAGAACGAAGAAACTGGGTTTGACCAACTCAGGCATCGGTATGAGCAATCACGCGTCCGGTTGATCATCGTGCGTGCTAGAGTCGTAGTCGGCCTGTAAACATACGTTAGACGCGTTCCATACCAATGTGCAGTATATGTTGGAAATGTGGGAGTGAAAAAAAACGGGAGTGTAGTTGCACGATACTTGGTCGTATTTTTCCTTCATCTTCTTGTCATAGTTTTGGTGTACGCGGTTCGCGAAAGTACACGACCCCTTTGACAATGAGAAGTGTTTGTTGGTTTTTCTTTATTCACCTGCTACCAAGACTTCTCTGCGCACTTGCCACGATTCAATGCGCACATTAAACAGTAATAAATGGCATTCTTGACCATTCTCAGCTGAAATAATTCAGGACACGCAAATTCTCGATAAATTTTCATTCCACTTCCTCAAAGCAGTCATAAATTGCAAGAAATGACCCAGAAAGGAAACGATATATTTACGTATTACACTTGGATCACCCTCTGACATACTGTAGCTCATGACCAAAAAACAGAAAAATCTACAGAATCACAATCGCCTACTGCTGTTATACCTGTATAGACCATACATACCGTAATCCCGATTAGCACATCTACAATGCATACACAAATTTTTTAGACGCGATCACTCAATCACTATTTGTTTATTAACCGGCCACAAAAATACACTTAATTCGCAAGATGTTTATGAAACCGGGAAAAATTTATAAAGCATTGATCAATATAAATCTATCTTCCAAAAATCAATAATTTCCTTTCCCCTGAACAAAATCAAAAGCAGCTGCGCAAAAATTACTGCCCGCCTTGTCCAATTCAACTTCCCAAACAGGCACTACTCATTCACCCAAATTTTGACAAATTCTTGCCCTTTTTTCAATCCAATTCCACCCCGCTAGTCAAAATCTTTTTTAGCAACCTATTTTTATTCCAGGGCAAATCGCTCACCTTCCTTCCCCGCTGCGTCAACTCGCAAATTCAATCCTCTTGCGTCATTGGCGCGCAAAAAAAGACGTTAGCGCAGGAAAAGGAAATCCATCCACCAACAGCAAACATTGCCAATCATAAACTCACATATATCTAATGCCAAGTGAACGAAAAAACAAACGCAGCTTATCCATTCAAGGGCAGGCAGGAAACCACGCACATAGCCCGCAATTCGAGCAACTAAGTTGGACATCAATCACCGAAACAAAAAGCAGGTCAA
Organism: Mesodorylaimus sp. YZB2_4; assembly: GCA_030248295.1. NCBI lineage: Eukaryota > Metazoa > Nematoda > Enoplea > Dorylaimida > Dorylaimidae > Mesodorylaimus > Mesodorylaimus sp. YZB2_4. The sequence continues at coordinate 90,612 of JASANH010001553.1, forward strand.
ATGGGGCACGATATTGGTGAGCATTAGCTGCTACACGCATTAAAATTCAACTCAATTCCCGCACCCACCTCACCTACAATCTCTTCTCACTCGATTCCTCCTTACCCATCACCGTACTCTCCACGGCGATTCGAGTCGGTGAGCCGCCACTCAACATCTCCTCGGGCACAACGGCACCAGCAGCCGGCGTTGGTGGTGGTGCTTCGGACGCGATCAAATCCTCCTGGCCATTACTTCGATAAAATATCAACGCTAAGATCAAAAAGATTAACGTCACAGTCTGGCCAATCAATGCGAACGCCAAGAACAGATCGGCTAATTTTTTATTATCGTAAATAAAACAACTGCCATCCGATTCCCCATTCGATTCCAATGAAAATCCGCAAACACTGCCCGCCGTTTTCCGTCGTTTTAAACACGATATGTCGAAAAGCCAGGCGAAAATTGCTGGAGCAGGAATCGTCCCTTAAATGAGCCCTGATTTAAGATTTCTTTTATGATCTCACGAAAGTCTAATGATCTAATCAAAAGAACATGTCTCATCCCATTCTCTGCTCGAAGGTCGTCAAGGGGCACCCACAGCTGATCAACAGGTGTTCCAATCCTGACCACAGTCAAAGAAAGGAAACAGTCAACACTTTTCATTTCCTCTTTCATCCCATAATACGGTCCCTCCTCTTCCTTCCTCCACCCACCTGAGCTTCTTTGCACGCAGTCCCATTTCATTCTCCCCCCCCCCCCCATCCGCTTATGCTAGACTGTGTCTCGAAAATCCCATTCCTATTTCCGGCCATCAAGAAAACCACTTCCCCGTTGCAAACGCGAGCAGCAACGGCTGGGCTCGATCGATTCTCACCGAGCCCAGTCTCTCTTGTCAACTTCATCAATCCTTTTTTAACTCGCCATACATTCCTATCTAATGGAAATGCAACGAGTGGACTGCTCTCGATCGAGTGGCGCTCGCTCGCCTGAACGTGTCACTCTCGTTTAATGAACCAACCCCTCCTATTATCTCAAATCCAAAGAGCCGGTCTCACTACACCTCAAATCCATTCGCCTCCTCCTCAAAATCCCATCTCAAGCCTTGTTTACGCATTCGCAACGCATAATCGAACTAGTTACTTCTCGAGGGATTCAATTTAGCAACCGCCCCTCGCTTTTCGCTTTTTCACTTTGGCCCTGCATTCGTATCCTCCCGTGAAAACATCCTCTTCATTTTCGCACAAATATCTTGCCTCTATTCGCTAGGCCAATCCAGTAATGACCTTTCACGATTCCCTCAGGGAGTTCCCTCTTTTCCATCCTGACGTCATTCTTAGCTTTTCTTCTTGCCCTCTCATTCCAGCAAATCCCTTTTTTTCCAACTTACCAATACAACGTATCAATATCCATTGAATACCCAAAGCGAATGAGCGTTCATTATAGTCTACGCATCTACAAACAAAACAAAACGCAAATTTTTCACAATAAAATTTCCATTTTCAATTACCCCCCCCCCCAACACCACCTCATCCTCATTCCCGTCTGCTTACCTCAAAACGACCGACAAGGCTGGCACGCCGATCGAAAACGTACACAAACACATCGGAGCGAAAAGGATTAAAAACCCAATCAAAGCGCTACATTTCGACTCGCACCAACCCGCCGTAACCGTACTCCCATCGACGCATGTACAATTTTGATACACCTGAAAATTGATAAGAGCGACCCGTAGCCAAGCACTGTACGTCACTTCTTACCCGTGCGGGAGTCGAACCCTCCCCACTATAGTAAGTGCGCACATAGCCTTAACCCACTAGGCCACGACCCGGGCAACCCATCCTTCACCCTTACCTTCTTAGCTCGATGATACTGCTCGGGACATCCGGCGTAGCAGCTGGTAAAAAATGATACTTGCTGATTATTGACGGTCCCACAAACTGGACGAAATTCATCCTCCGAACACGAGCATTGATTGTTGCACCGAGATTTCAAATAAAACGTTTCTTTTCCATGAAAAACGCCCACCGTTGAATTCCTAAAATAAAACCATATTCAATTCGAACTAATCAATTTTAAATGCACACAACCCGCCGTCTACCATTCGACCGAGCAGACAGTTGTAAATCAAGCATTTCCAAGGAAAAAAGAGAAAATTCATCAATTGCCGAGCATGCCGACTCATTTCCTCCATTTCCGTCTTTTTTCAAGCCTCAAACACACCAGCCTCCTTCCACCTCAGCAAATGACCTTCGCACCTGCACCCACAGAGCCAGCATGCATGCATCACTTACGCATGAGCCGCGTCGTCGGTCGGATAAGGTACTTGCACGCCCGACAATTTCGATGGATCACAAAGTACCAGGAACATGGGCGAGAGGGCCAAACTGAATACGGCCATAGCGATACAAAATTTCAACGTTCGAGGACAAGTTAATCGAAATCGTTTCACGATGTAACCACTGGCTAACGTACCCAAGCCAGCCACCGGTACCATAATACACCCTGAAAATAAGAACCTGCTTCGAAAAACAACCAAATTCAGCAAATTCCACTTAGATATCCCGCAATTTTTTGAATTTGAATTTTCAGCGGAAAAACACGGTCTTGTTGAAACTATAGTTCGGTTCTTCTATATCCAGCATGTTAGGGGTGGTGATAACCCGCACTTACCAATGAGCATATTGGCACGACTACTCGCCACATTGAATTGCCTTTCCAAATATTTGGCCATAAATCCGGATAATCCAGTGATCAATAATCCTTCCACCGAGGCCGCCAATGTGATGCACATATAGGCCGGATTGGTTATCAGTCGACGCACGGCCGACGGCATATGACGCAAATCAATCATTAATCGTTGCCATAAGGGAGCCTGTTTCATTTCCACACCATCCTCCAACATCAATACCGAGACCGGTGGTGCAGGCAACGAGGCTGGGGAACTTGTACACGGATCGTTGGCCGACGCTTGAACCGAACGAGCCGACACGACCACACTGCTCGGACTGACCGCAACGTCGTGATGATGAACCGTCGATGATTTCCTTTCATTTTCTCCGTTACGATGCATACGACTACGTTGCCATTCAAGGGCCCCTACAATGGCGCAGTGCAATTACTGCTGCTTAGTACTCTGGATAGAAAAAGCCAGCAATGCGGGTTCGATTCCCACTCCCGCCTTGTTTTTTCCTAGATCCCCAAAATTTCCCTTCCTCACCTGGCAACGTTTTTGGAAAACTTAAAATTGGAAAAACGGCGAATAGTGATAAAATGGACGCAATTTGAAAACCGATCCACCACGCTCCAACCCATTCCGGATCACTTTCATCAAATTCCATTATACTAAAAACAGAAATTTATACTAAAAAAATTCATTTCCGCACATTTTCAACTTACTCAACAGGCCTTTCAGTTGAAAGAAAATCCGTATGAAATCGTAAAAATGCACCAGACATGAGGAAACCCGCGGCCGGACCGATGATAACGAACGTATAGAATATGGCTACAATTAAGAAAAACATTTCTTTCATAAATTTAAATTTCCCGCTCCATAAAAGCTTTTAAAACCCAACTTACCAATATATAAAGCAGATAAAGCGGGTTTGACGTTTTCGTCAATATAACTGACGCCCAACGTGAACAAAGGCGTTGCTCCGATTCCGTGCAATAAATGAGCGAAACAAAACAAAACTTCGAAGCGAAATGTTCCAGTTAAAATAACGGCGAAAAAACTTTCTTGTTGTTTTTTTAATAAGTCGCATTCGATCGTTTGATTCGTTGTTAATGTACGAAAATCCATTCTCGTCTCGAATGATGATGGCGAAGAAAAAACTGATGTCGATTTTGATTGGATTAAACCGCACGATCCGATATTTTCCGTTCTTTCACGATAAATATGCGTATCGCTAATAATATGCGGTAGGGAAAAAATAAATGAGCCAGCGCCCATAATCAATAATCCAATGCCGATAAACAACGGTTTCGAATGACGACCGCCGAAATAGCTGACTGGAACGCAACATAACGCGTAGCCGATATCGTACCACTAAAAATCAATACCATACTTTACAATATCGAAGGCAGTGTGAAGTAGATTGAATTCTCAAATTTTCAAATAACTGTAAGATAACAACGACAAAGGCCTTACTTGCATAATTCTTCCCAGACTGGCCGCTCGAAAATTGAAACGACGTTCAATCGTACTGAGGACGGATGGCACCAGGCCACTGACTAGCATCCCCTGAAAACAACAATATTTTACATACATAATGTCAAATTTAAAAATTCGAAAAAATTCTTACTTGAACCGCGCAAAACCAACACAACCAAAAAAGCATCCAATTTTTATCGGCAAATTTTTGTAAACAAGACGGACGATAGGGTCCGATTCCGCATTGCACATCTAAGGACATGGCTGCCGAATCGATCGATGGTCTCATCATGGAAATTTTCCTGGCGGCAAAATGATGTTGAGACGATGATGAAGCCGATTGTTCTGGACACGATGACGACTGAGCTAATGGCGGCGGTCGGTGATGTTTGGAATTTAAATTATAACTACGATTCGATGAATACGATCGAAATGGCATCGAATGAAGTTTTTCATCGCATTTCATAGCCATACTTTTTCGTGTAGCTAATGGTGAATAATCGTCGATAAATTTAAACGAAGCGTAAAGTGATCTTTTCGAACTTCTCGAATTCCGCCATCGATAAATATCGGGCGTTGAACATCGACCATTTTTATCACTTAATATCGTCACCGTTGCTCGTCCGGTTGGACCATTGGATTGGATACGATTATTTGAAGAATTATATCTGCGATCCGACAATGACCGCCCGACCATTGGAGGCTGTGACGTCGGCTGGCTGTTCTTCACGAATTGACCAAGACTAGTCGTTGATTCGGGTAGTAAAATTTTACCCGTTCCATCTTTTTCCGGTGTCGGTTTTTTCGTTTCGGATTTGGCTCGATTAGACGAAGGGGATAAAGGTGTAAAATTTTGATGAAAACTAGGCGTTTCCCCCGCCGAATTTTCTGTTATCGACGAGGACAGTGCAGAATCTTCGCAATTGGCCAAAGGTGGACATTGGTCTTGTTGACATTTCGTACTTTCCACCGCCATCGAACTCATCTTCATTCACGCGTACATTTCATAACCACAGCGCGAAAAAAATGATCCTTTCTTTATCCGACCGAAAACTCGAAGCCCAAAAACCCTTTGAGCCGTTGCTAAATTTGACAAATAAGGCGGTACAGAGTCAAGTAACTCCAAAAAAGGAATGGTCTCGTTTTTATTATCGAATGCTGCCGTTTTTATTATCGAATGCTGCTTCGTGTCGTTAACGAGATCATTAAGCTGAAGAAACGAAAAAACTTCTGCAATCTGAGCTTTTTCGACTAACTAGCTAACAAAACCAATCTGTTCTTGGTTGGTTGAATTAGCCCTGCCAAAATCCTGACTAGCCAATACAAGGCGCTCGGTGTTTCGCCCCCCTCCCGGTTCCGTCAATGCCGAGTTGCCTTGTTCCCTTTTAAAAAATGCATTATTAGCCTGGTTGAAAGGCCTTGTTCGCTTCAAACGAGAAGAAACGATTCGCAAATGCCTCAAAGGAGAGAAACAAACCAAGCACAGGCAACATGGCGACCGCCCACTGCCACGAATAGGAGCATAATAGGAACAGCGTACACAACTCGGCGTTATCCCATCGACCCGACTCAAACAAGACAACTTGACGACGCAGATGCCGCAGCCAACCAGCCGAGCTGCATTTTCTTCCCTCGCCAGCCAAAGAAGTCCGTCTAGTTCATACAAGTATTTCTCACCTACTAAATTTGCAAAATTTCGCTATTTAGCAGCGCAAAATGAGGTGTTTTTCGCTATCACCGTAGTGTAAATCAAATTTGATTTTAACAAGTAAGTTATAGTCCCTTATTAGAAAAGTTATCAAGTGAGGAATACACGTCAGATTTTGCTGTAAGCAGCGAAATCTTTTAGCGCCAAATTTAAATACTTTATTCGCACGATGGCAGTTTTTCTAGTATTGATAAGAAGTGACTTCGTGCCAAAGCTAAACCGACGTTTATGATGGGTCCATAGTGCAGATTTCTCAGTCCGCTGTGCAAAGATAGTCGTATCTGAGCAAACTTGAGCTTCCCTGCCCAGCCAATAAACAGCTGTCCCAGCCGAACAATGTTAGCCTTTAAGTGCAATGCAAATTTATCTCACGTCAATCACTCGCATATTCTGCTCAAAAGGACACATGTCGAACGACATCAGTTAATCAAAACTGACACTATATTTTACACTGTAGACAAATGTGGCATTTAGCTGTTTCTTTTATAAGATGGCTTATTTGGCTCAACGCCACGGAAGCAGATACAGCAGCAATAAATGACACAAACCATGAATACACTAGAATTCTAGTGTATCCATGACACAAACCCTAGAATTTTCAGACTGGGTAAAATATAGTTTCAGTTTCAGTTTCGTAGCTGGAAATCACAACTTGCACCTGAGCTGTCGTGCAAATTGGCCAGTCCCACCCCACCCAATTTTTCTACGCAGTGATTACGAGTCTACACTTTCTTATGGCATAGCAAACGATATGTCCTATCCAAAGTGTACATGCACTTTAGTTGGTAACAAAGCAATAAATAATACAAAACCGATTGACTGGGTCTCTCCCTTCTGGTGGTCATGCCGCAGCTTGGTCTTCTCCGACACGCTTGATCACCGCTTGTAAAGCTTAGGCAGCTAAAACTGTTGGTTGCTTGTCGCGATCAACCAAATTCACGTCCATCGTATCTCGTGATCCACCACCAAAACCGAAATTGAAGAACCCACCACCACCACCACCACTGGTCTGGTTAGTAGCTGCAGCTCGGGCCATCATTTCCGAACGATCAGCTCTGGAAAAGAAGAAAATTAAAAGGAGGAAAAAATGACACGAACCATACTTTTTGCCAAGTGCCATCATTCCGTATAAAACGCCAGTGACGAATATAAGTCCAGCACCGAAAAATGTCGATACTTCGATGCACATAACGATCGGAATCGGACTGACCCTAAAATAGATGAAGAATTCTTCAAATTTTCCTGCCATCTGTAATTTAAAGTTTTGGCCAAAACACGTATTTCTGCCTACTTTTTTGGCCTGTATTCATTCCTTGCTTTGATTCTCTCTTTGGCACCCGCCACTCGCTGGAGAGTGGTTGCCATAAGCCCAACTTATCCTTGGCCCACAAAAAAGAACGGTAAAACTTACAAGCAGTATAATAATGCTTTTTGCCAATAGGGCCTGTTTTCAGAGAATTGCGATATCCTTTCGATGAAGTCCAAAAATAAGCAGCAGCACGGGGCTTCCAAGGTTACGATTAAGAATCCCAGAAGCCTAAAAAAAGTAGGAATAATCTTTCAAAAAATCGTTAGTAACGGGTGAACACGAAATCTGCGACAAAAATTGACCACGCGAATCACAAAAATCTTGGAATTTGATATTTTTGCTCTAGCGTTCGCTCGGGATCCCGGTCGGGATTGCCCCTCCCGAACCCGATCCCGATCCCGACAAAAAGTGTTCGGGATTGGGGACTGAATATTGTGGAGATAGAATGTTTTTATTGCAACAGGGAATGGGGCTGGTGTATGGGAAACGAGCTGTAGGGGTGATAATGGCATGATCGGATGAAACTACCCCCATAAAATGCACAAGTCCTGCTTTTTCTGATGTACGATTCGCACCCATTTGGATATATGTAGTTACAGCCCGCATTCGCCAAATTACATGGTGGGCCTGCTGCAGAAGCTGGCGACATTCTGCTTGACACTGACTCAGATGGTCATGGCCACCAAAATATTTCAGAAGGGGGAATAAAGAGACCTTGGCGGATGATTGAATTGATAGAGGAGAAGGAGGGGATTTGTTTGCTAATTTGTAATTGATTCTTCGCTTGCCTGAATTTGAATGCAATGATAAATACTGCACTAAAAATTATCCAAGGAAAGGGAATCTGTGGCTTTTAATTTGCTGGCTACTCAGGGTGGGTTGTAGGTCATCTATAGCCAATGAAAAGCGCTCTGTTTACAAAATCCCGATCCTGTCCCAATCCCGATCCCGGTCGGGATTGAGCGAGTCCCGATCCCGATACCGATCCCGGAAATAATGATCCCGAACGAACGCTATTTTGCTCTGCTTCAGAAAAAAAAATATCGCCGAAAGGCTAGAAGTTGAAAAAAATGCATTGGATGAATCGTTTTGACAAGGCGTGGAAACAGTCATTTTTTCCCGCAATATTTTCTACGTTAGTTTAATTTAAAAAATTACATTTTAACTTACATTTGGATTAATCCCGCCGCCAAACACGAAGCGTGCAGTGTAATGCAAGCGAATAAACCCAAGGCTAGCGAAACTACAAAATTAGGGCCACATAAAATTCTGAATTCTTGGTTTGAAAAATTTTTTTCGAAAAATTTAAAAAAACTTACGTAAACCAGCTATTGTTCCGCAAGCTCTTGTACCCATTTTGAAGAATTTCGACACCCCATCGTCTGCCCGTTGCTGTGGTTGACCACCGGCGGGCGCGGAATTCGCCGTTCCAAAACTGCTAAACGTCGAACCCGACGATGGATTCATTTTCGTGAATTTTTCAGTTTTATTCACGGCTTTGGGATACGGATTTGTGAATAAAATATATTAACAATTGTACAACACAAAGAAACTTGAAACTGAAATTTCAGATTTCGGCAAATGATTTTTCGCTTTTTCTTTTCTTTTCTGTTTTCTGTGCACTGAAACTGCCACACGTCACCATGCAAATTACTGGTGGTCACAGCGGTAAAAATGAGGTTCAGGTTGAATAGAAAAATTATAGCTGTCAATTCGTTGTCTGATTCGGAAAAAATCATCAATTCAGTTCCGTAAAAGCAATTAAAATTCTAAGAATCGAAGTGTTTTCGAAAAAGGAAAACAGGATCCAGCATTTGATAAATATGGCCAGATTTTTTAGTCGGAGACTTCTTCCTGAGGGCATTCTTCCTGTGACCAGTTGATCGGATCACAAATGTTGGAACTTTGCATTCAACACATAAGCGAAGGCCAGCCCGTAGCCTGGCGCACTAGGCATGTGCCTAACGCCAGGTGCGCAGCTGCGAGTGTTCGACCCGCGGTCGGGTTACTCATTTTGTAACATGTATCCATTTCGCCTTCACTACTCTTACTGCCATCGGTGATGTGGAAAAACATGAATATAAACGAATCAATGAAAAACCTGGGTCGATGAAGAATGAACTGATAGCGAATTCTGCACCTTCTCAAAGAAGCCACCCTTTGGAAAGGGTGTGAAGAATTAGCATTTGGGGGCTACTTGATGAGACCCAGCATAATAAAGACTGTTTCCTGTTCTTCGTAGATTGCAAAATATAAATTTCCCGCTTGAAGCCGCTTATGACAATTTGGCATGGATGAAAAGGTCCCCACTTTCGAGCTTGTGGGCTAGTTGTATTGAGAAATTTTTTTGGCAGTTTCCCTCAGTGTGGGTTATTGGCTTTCTTTTCAGAAGTTGTTGCTATCCTGTGAGCTTTCTGTGAGAAGAGAGGGACGCGCACAAGCTTTGAAGTGAGGAGCTTTTCACTTATGTAAAAATGTCTCAAGCGGTCTTGGAGCGAGAAATTCAAATTTCACGTTGTATATTCAAGAAGTGGCCATTGCAGCTCTCTCAGTCCCGCAAACTGCCCCCGCACTGATTAGGACTCCAACATGTCCTTACATATAGCGGCAACAAAACAAACTTAGTTCTGACTTTCTTTTTGAAAAACTCAATCGACTCAAACGAGGGGGAGGAGAGCGTTCTTGCTTCCACTGTCTTTATAGTGAAACATAAAGCAGGCCGGCAGTGAAGCAGCCTGCACGGGCCAGTACAGGCTTTTTATCCTTCACTTTTTCAAGGGCGTATAGGGTGCTGTGAAGAAAGATACGGCGAAACTCAATTTTACCAAGTTGCTTTCCCTGCCGCGGGCACGCAAGCAAAAAAGGAGGTATAGTTTTTGCTGAGCTTGAAATGTTCACGCTTCACGTGTTTGACAAGATAAGCGAAAACAACTAAAGTGCAGTATCGGCCGAGCAGCAGAGATCAAATGCCAGGCTACGCGACTGCTCAATTGATGTAAGCAGTCGCGCGCGAAATTCAAATAATTTAAATTTTTGTTGAACTTATTACCATGAAGTTCACAAAGTTATTTTTCGAGAATACGAGATTTTTATTTCATTGGCGTTTACAAAACTAGCCAGCGTGATATTTCTTCGAATCGACTGCTTCCCGCCTGTGTTTCTTCTGACGCCTTTCAAATCAGTGCAATAGTGTATTCTTTAGACTTGACTCGACAGACTAGGAAGTGGTGTGAGCGAGGCGGGGAGTCCACCACACCTCGCTCATACTGCCTTCGAAAACATGCAATTCCCCCCCCCCCCCTCAAAGTACATTCTTGGCATTCCATGCTACTTTTTCTTCCAAAATTGTTTCCTCCGCGAATAAAAAGTAAGCGTTTCCGGCCATTTAAATTTCAAGATGAAAAATACTCGCGATTACGGTTCAGTTGGCCCACTTGGTTTCCGCCCCCTTCGAAGTATTTGGCAGGAGTTCCTCGAATGGTCGATCACTGGCTTATTCGAAGAAGTGGACGGTTGGTCGGCTCTTGGTAGCTCTGTAAATATCTCAGGCACATGACCAAAAAAGACTGACAGAGGAAACCGATGAACGCTCGACCAATTGGATCGCTCAGGTAACCTTAAACTTTCTAAATGACGTAAGTTTTCTGTGCTGAGAAATTAAGCGTGAAATAGTTTTCTATAAAACACAAAATTTTTCCTCAAAACCATGTCTTGCATTGATGGCATCTGCAATCTTTTTCGATGGTAGTGCGTTTGATAATGTATCACAAGGTCGGGAAGCTTTGAATAAGACTCGTTCAGTGCCTGGGTCAAAACATCCAGTTTTACCAAATGATGAGGCCCTGGTTTCTGATCTGCCCAGCGACCCGACTTCTTGCGAATCTGTGACAAATCGCATTGATAATCAGTATTATCATCGCAAATCGCACAATCGTATGGATAAGCTGCCTGATCTTGCCAGTCTGCCCAAGTACTCAGGCCACTCATCGGGCATCCCTTTGTCTACTAGTACCAGTCGCAAGTATCGACCAGGTGCCTATGTTGAATCGTACAGGCGTTCGCATTCGAATAATCAATACCGACAAAGACCAGAAAATTTGCCGCGACAACAACAAATTTATTCGTCACAAGAGTTCCCCATGTTGGGGAGCGGAAGCGGAAGCGGGGCGTCCAGTCTGCCGCTGATTAATGGGGGCCATAATCAACGCACTGCCGGAGTCCAAAATGGCGAAACTGCGTCGCCTGAACAGTAAGTGAACAAAAATAAGCTGGCTTATCCTCTTTCGGTCTTCTGTTGGCTGTGCGCCTGACCTCACGGCTAACGGAAGAATGAAACAGAAAACGATCCGGGTTTAGGGTTTTTTCCTCAGCTAGATGAGGATGTGCTCTGGACTGTGAGGCCTGTCATCTCCCTGACTTTTGCTGCAATATCCATGCTCTACATTCATTGAATGTGAGCACGGCTAATAAGAACACAAAGGACCCAATGCTATTAAGTGCCGGGGTTGTTTTCCTGGTACCTACACAAGTGTACTACTATCCATTGGCCTGGTGATGGTGATCTCAGGCTATGCAAATTCCAACCCTAATCAGCCTGTTTAGACTCTCCGTATTTGGCGACGACGTAACTGCTCGTCTGGTCCAACGCGAGAGGGAGGAGTTGGGCAGACTAGAGATGGCCGAACTATTCGATCGAGCCGAGCCCATCATTCGCATTCCGTTGTCACGAATGACAAAACTGAAACAGCTGCTGAATCTGAAGGTAACGACAGAGTTCGAACCACAGTCCAAGCAATTGTTTTTCATATCATCTTTACTCAATGTTTTGTGCTTTCAGCCCATTTCTGAAACAACTTTCCAACGCTATGGTGTGTGCGCATTGCCCACATTAGATGGCCTTATGTTTCCTCGATATAGTCAAACACAAAGTATTGAAGGCGATAGTCTGCGCCCGACTGGTGTCAAGATTTATCGCTTGATTGAAAACACTGACGGCATGACAACAGCTGCTGAAGAAATCTTACCCCATGCCAGCACGTTCAATGGGATCTTCGGTTACCACTTGGTCAAACCGACTGATGAGGAAGTCATTGTGGTCGATAATGAACTCGATGCCATGGCCATCAACCAGGCCACTGGTCTGGTCACGCTATCTTTGCCAGATGGAACCGGACCACTGAGCATTGATGTAAGAGTTCAATTTCTCACGCTCTGATTGGCTGAAACGCAATAAGCCACGCCCCTTTGCGCACACTCGCTAATTCTCACCTGCTAAAAATTAATTCTCACATGTTGAAAATCTTGTAATTTGTGTAATTTTGGCATCTCCGCTCGCTTTCTTTGTGCGCTACTAGCCCTCGCCAGTCTAAATAGAGAGCGTGTCTTTTTCAATCCTTTCCAGTCATAACTCCAGAAAATTCACTTTTTTTAGATGCTCCCATTTCTGGAAGACTTTCTCAAAGTAACAGTTTGGGTCCCTGACGAGAAGTACAGCCGAGCAAAGGCCTACGTCCGTCGTTTGGTGGCTAAGCGCTGCTTCCTGGTCAGTCCTCGTCGTGGTCGCCCCTTGGATTTGATATCGAAACGCGGCGGGGCTGAGGAAGTCCGGAAAGTTCTGAGGCAAGTTTCCGAGGCCCTGACCAAGGATGTGGACACGTTCGCCTCCCTCAGAGATACTGTCAGAGATGAAATTTTCGGTACTGGGGCATCGTCAGGAATTGCGCAGGTAGGAATTAGGTCAGATCACAGAATCCGTTTCTGATTGCCACATTTTTTCAGTGGAAGCGATTTTCTTTGTTGAATCAATTCTTTCGTGGATTTCGACTGGGCGAGCTAACTTTAATCACTGGACCCACTGGATGCGGCAAGACAACTTTCCTGAGCGAGTATTCATTGGACTTGTGCGATCAGAATGTAAGTTTGTGATTAGTATCGATCAGACCAAGAACATTTTAGAAAGCGTCATGAAATTTAGTAGTTTGTGGCAGCAGTGGCATAAAATATTTCATTTTTTAAATTCTGCTTCGAAGCATTTATTGAAACTGCGATCGATCGATCTAAAATCGGTTTCGATTTTCAGGTGAACACATTGTGGTGTAGTTTCGAAATTGCCAACTCGCGTCTGGTGGCGATGATGGTCCAGCAATATGGAAGGTATGGTGAGCTATCGAAAACGAAAGGGGAGGTTGGTGGTATGAAAATTGGGTGAGCCTCTGACGAAGGTCACGGAATACATGGCTACAAGATTGGCTTCATTGCAGAAAGGACGTAACAAAAGATCAAACAAGTGGGAGCTTCGATTTCTGGTATGAAAAATTGATGCAGCTACCCATGTATTTTACAAAATTTCGAGGAGCAACTAAAGTGAAGGCTGTGGCTGATGTGAGTGTTACACTGAAAGGAGCCAAAGACATCCATCCATCATCTTTGATGTTTGAAAGCGTTTCCCGCTTAAATTTTTGAGTAAAACTTGCTTCCTCAGACCTCACTTAGGGCACTGGGTGTTGGAAGAAGTTTAGGCGGGAAATGCATTTCAGATGGATTTCCCCGTCTGCAGTATGGATAGCATATGTTTGCAGCCTGCTAGCATTTAACCTGAGGAATATGACTCATTTTTAGGCCATCGACTACCACGTGGCCGCCCAGAACGTGCAGCACGTGATCATCGATAACCTGCAGTTCATGTTGGGCAACGCGGCATACACAGACGAGCAAAATGTTTTGGCTCAGGATCATATTTTTAGCGAATTTCGACGTTTAGCCACCAACAAGAACATTCATATAACCATTGTTGTCCATCCTCGAAAAGTATGACACTTTATCAGACCAGTAGGCTTCTCTAGCTTCAATTAGTTCCACCGAGAATAGTCAAGAGATTATGGCTGGATAATTGGGACTCTCATTCTATGTCATATATTTCTGACCCAATACTGTTACGCACCGATTGCTCCCATCACCATCAATTGACTGTGGGGTTTTCCTGTTAGCCGTGCGTTCCACATTATCAACACCAACAAAGGCGAAACTTGGTCTTATCAGTTATCAGGCAGTGATATCACTTGAGTTGACAAGCATTGGGGGTTTGAAGCAGATACAGTAAAAATGCACGGCTAACAGAAGAACATAAACTCAATTCAGATGCAACAACAGTCTGTGCACTGTCTCTGCTCCTCTGCGACTGCCAAGGGTCGACCGTGCCACCGTACCGAGGGGGGGGTGGTACGGGTACGGCACTGAAAAAAAGCTGTTACGGCCGTACCGATAATATTTTATGCGTAATTTAACGCTCGCGTACATTCAGTCACTTCAAAGCGGCAAATTTTTATTAAAAGTAAATGAATCTACCAGCTGTTGGTTTATAGTCCCTGACTTGATAGATAACCGATCACAAAAGTGGCCAAAATTTCAAGCATTTACTCGCAGAGCATCTTTTTTCATAATCCGGATGCTAGGCTGACTTTGGGGCTGTGATCCGTCCTAGTGCTGCTGAAAATGCTGCTTTCTTGAACTGAAATGCGGTCATTCATGGAGTCGCTGCTGCTGCATGAGGCGCCTGCCATGCTACTTTCGTACATGAAAGACTAAATTCATTGCCTTCAATTTTTCGAGCCGCTTGTTAGGGAACCCACTGTTGATCAAATTTCAACACATGTTTTCTACAATGTTCTCTCATCCATCCTATTCAAAAATTTTGTTGGCATCTTTGAGCAAGACATCGAAACAGGAGGCTACTGGATCTACTACAGTGAGCATGGTCGCGGCACAGATTTGTACCATGGTCTCATATCATTGGAGTTGTAGATCATGAGTTTAAAGACCCTTCTGTAGGTACAGCAGCATGGTAGAGCCAAGGGATTTCTGGTAATCTAAGATATCAAAGGAGTGGAGACCTCCTTGAAGTCAAGGACCTTGGGCTCTTATCCATACTTCATTGCTGTTCTTGGTTACAGTACTAAATCTAAGCCCGACGATGATCAAACTGTTCACAGCGAAGGAGTAGATGAATGTGATAGGCATAACAATTTTGGAATGCACACCAGAGGTGGAAAGCCTTTGCTTTTAAAATATCTATAAAACCTTTGTAAAAAAATTTTCAAATTTTTTTGGCTGCGAAGACGGAGTTTTTTATTAGTAAGGTACGGTACGGTACGGCGAGGCCGGTACGGTACGGCCGTACCAGGCCCCAGGTACGCGTACGGTACGGGTATGGTCAAAAAAGTCGGTAGGTCGACCCTTGGCGACTGCCGGTAGGAGGCTAATTTATAAAAAAAGAGCAAATACCAATTCGCATCCCTCGTAAACTTTTAGGACGAAGATGAGCGTGATTTGACCCCCAGTTCGATGCAATGCGGCTTAAAAGCGTCGCAAGAAGCTGATAATGTCCTGATAATACAGACTAGATTTCATCGACTTCCCGAACCTTATCACGACAAATACCTGCAGGTAGGCGCCATTTTTCATTTTGCTTATGTTTTATAACCGAATCCACTTTTTATAGATCTGGAAAAATCGATTTTTTGGTGATTTACATTTGGGAAATCGTTTACATTTGAGTTTTGACTCTCATACCAAATGCCATAATTTGACCTGGCGAAAAAAGAAGTGACGAATAAGGGTGATAAGCAATACCCATGATGAATAACCGATCAATATCTTATAAATGCACTTCCACTGATTCAGTGCACAGGATTTCGTATTTTTGAAAAAACCTTAGCCTGTATCTACTATTTACTGCACATGTGCCTGACTGGGTGGACCATGCTCCACCATATTTCTAACCAGTCTCGTGTTATCAAATAGACTAGCTCGCTCGGTGCGTTTATGTATTCTGGCCGTACCTCCCTCCAGTCACACCAGCCACGTAACATAGGCAAGCAATCGCCGAGTTTCCTAAACTATATTTTACCCACTATCAAGAACAAGTTCCCTTAACACTAAAATGCATGACGCATGCGCTGCAGTCCAGTGAAGCATGGCTACATAAAGATACAGTTTTAAAATGCTCTGTATGTGCAACTCGTGAAGCACCAAAACTAACCCAAGTACATATGGTTGGTCCGGGCCTAATTGCAGGATAACAGGGAAAGGGGGAGCAACGAAAGAGGGTCGAGTTTCTATTTCTAAGAATTCTCCCAACGTTCATTTCTGAGGCCAGGACGGGCGTTTGATGAATATAATGTAGATCAGACCCAACAGCTGACTCATTTTCAAAGGGGTATTGACAGGAAAAACAAAAGCCCACATTCTTAAAGAACGTCACTAGATTAGCTTTTCACCGTATAAGACGAGCTTCAACTTTCTTTATACGGAGAAAAGAGATAAAAAATTTAAATTTTAAAATCCCGCCAAAAAACCAAAGCCGCTCGCAGGCAAGCTCGGAGCGCGGGCGTACATCATATGCTGGCCGCGAGTCGAACACTCGCCTGTAACTGCGCTAGCGTGCGAGGCAGACGCCCACCTAACCCACCAGGCCACGGGCCCAGGGCACCAGGTCGGTCTCGTGGTCTGGCTGTCCACCGAATTGACTACGATCACACATATCTGGAAATTCTCAGCCTAAAGTGCATGTGATTGTGCGTACCTAACTTATTTCCAGCCAGTCTTGCTGGTTCTTCCAGCCGCCTTACATGACGCCCAGGCCAGCGGTAGCCAGAAGCGAAATCTAGCTCCAATGTACCAGTAGGATCCTTCATAGCCAAGGGTCGCCTCTCTTTCACATGATATTCGTCACATAGAGTCTACTCCAGTTTATGTCAAGCTATTGTGATTTTATACTTAAATACTTCACAGATAAGAACTTCCGCCTAGATTACGTTTTTGTGATATCGTTTCATCTTTGTTTCGTATTTTTGAGTGCTTCTTCTGTAACCACTCTCATTGGAGCGAAGAACAAAACCATTTCATTTTCGCTGGTTTTGGTCTTTCCTTGCTTGCGATTCCTTTTTTCCTTTCCTATTGCTCGGCTGCAAAATTTCGAGACGAAGTCGTTGTGATGCAAGCGGCCGCACACAGAGCCTGCCTGCGAGCAGCTTCGGTTTTTGGCGGGATTTTCAAATGTAAACTTCTGATTACGGTTTTGTCTTTTGAACAACGCTGTGGCATCTATCATATACTAATATCTAGTGACGTTCTTGCGCGAATATGGCCTATTTTTATGTATAAATAACCCTTTAAAAAATCTTGTAACCACTTTATTTAGATTTGTTCTCTTAATATTTTGTGTCGCGAGGAAAGAACTGACTTGATTTCGAAGGCTGAAAGCAAAAAAAATTTTTTAAGATTTTGTTCTGCACCCGTATTATCTAAAATTTTAGTAATGGCGTTTTTGCATCATAGCTCTTCCTCCGTGAGGAATCAGGTCGCCGATGCTCTTAGGATACGAGCAGGGAATGCGCCAAAGTAGGCTTGAAAAGGTCAGATCCCAAAGCTTCTCTTCGCCGTTTGGAGCCAATTCCAATTAGCCATCGGAAAGCACACCCGGCGCCAACTCTGTGACGCCTTTAACCTGATAACCACATCGTCTAATTAGCTTGGCAGTCGTGTGAGTCGCCACCCCTTCCTCAGTGAAAATGGACAGCGAGCGACGGCAGAGGCGTTCTCTTAAAAGCAAAATACGGGAAGACTCAGCTTACGGGTATTCTACCAAATGTAACCGTTGTAAAATATTTTGAGCGTCAGATAAACTCTCGAAACAGGTTATTTTCCATGGGCGACAAACATCGTCAAGAAAATAGGGCAGCGCTGTTTTTGAGCATTCTTTATCGAAGTGTCCTCCGCTTATTGCTTCAGCGCTAGAGTCAACTTCTCAGAAGGAATCGCAAGTCAGTGTAATGTTGACGCCTTTTCTCCTTTTCCAGTTGGACGTGGAAAGGAGTCGGAAATCGGGTTACTGCTGCACCAATCCGGGCATGGCTCTTGGCCACTCACTAGGGCTCCTCCTCAGGAAAATGATCTCACTAGCGAACTACAATTAAGACAGAACGTTAGAGGATGCGCAAGCTTCCTGGCGCCTGGTACGGAGAAGCAGTAAGTAGTAGTTAGGTCTACGTTTGACATCATATTGATGGGTCGAACGGTCCTCAAACTCACGTAAGGAGGCGTGGCCGACAAAACGACAATACGTGTTGGCCAACTCGACGATTCTGGCATATTCATAGATGGTATAGAATATAGAAATGTATTCGATCATGGTGCTAGTTATTTTTGGAGAGCGTCACTAGGCATCCTATCGGCCTGCTTTAAGTCAGGGTATTGCTCATTACCTCAAGAGCGACCACTTATCGATACCTCGAGAAAGTAAGCTATAGCAAATTTAGATACGACTCAGAGGGGCGACTCATCCAGTGCCATCGAAGCCAAACAACACGACTCAGGAAGATAGCCTTGCCGTCTTGTCCGATGGTGCTCGTCAGGAAGTTATCGGAGGAGGTACCTAATAAAGTGTTCCCGGCCTCGCTTGGTGATGTGGTAAAACATGAACATGACTCAGGATATCAGAGCAAGTGCCGCCAATGAACCACCTGGCCGCCTGGAAGCCTCGCCCGGATTGCAGGCCTGTGTGCACCACTGAACATAGCCCAAAAAATGTTTTAGCAGCTGGCAGCAAATGTAAAAGACTTTATAGACACCTTGTACAGTGGCTCACACTGCATGGCCATGGTGCGTTGCAAGGTTCAGGGACATACGATAGATGACCAGTTTTACTGCCCCAGATGGTCAAAATAGCACATTAGCTCAATAAATCGCCCTGCTTCTGACTTGTGTTATGTCCCCCCCCCCCCCGTACTCGGTTTTCACAGCTCGTCGCCATTACTCCGTCGCTCGAGTGATGTCTGGCGCCTTGGATGTTCGTTCGACTGCGTCAACGAAGTTCGTCACTTGAACGTGCTTATTATCTCTGAAGTCACTTGATTTCACTTGCCTCGAGGCTGATCACGCCATTTCCTTCGCGACGTGCTTCTTACATCCGCCGAGTCCCGATGTCAGTGTTCCTCGGTATGACGGCGCTAATTATTTCGAGCTGCAGCCCTCGTGAGGGAAATTCGGGTGTTTGCCAGAACATATAATTACAAGTTGGCTAGCGCGCGCGTCAATTTTTGGCTCCTAATTGTCCCTGTCCACTCCCACGGGCCGAGCGAATTAGCTTTCAGGCTTCTATAACGTGTAAACATCTTCCGCTGAAACAGGGGAAGGCACGAATAAATCGATCAGTCAGTGCTGCGCTCTGGAGCCGTCCTATCACAGTCTACGGCTGGCATATGCTGTGCGTGTCAGAAGGGGCGGCTCATCGAATTAGTGCCAGATGAATTCAATTCGACGATACCTCGAATCGCCATGCAACGAACCAGCTAACATGCCATCCTAATCACTTCGTAGAAAAAATCGATGAATAAAACATTTTCTCAGGAGTAAACTGGCAATAATTCGTTTTGCAAGAGAATGTTTCAACAGTTTTTCAGTTGCATTGTACATCATAACAAATTCTTTAAACCTACTGTAATGTCATACTGTAAGCGGGTATATCATACCAGCCAGTGCACATTGGCTGGTAACCGGATATCCAGCAGAGAAGTAAAACGCATGGCATGTTCTGTAACACGTCTGACAATGAGTAGAGAAAGTTCGCCAACGCACCTAATTTGGGACGAGTGCAAGGAGATATGTATATGATTGAGCCCATCCTCCGCTAAGTCACTTCCACCCGTCGCCTCAAGGAGAGCCAGTGAGAACTTCTCTAAGCTGTTGCTACAACTACCGTACGCTCGCTCATCTGCCTCTCTAACTTTCCCCAAGTCATGGAAAACAAATCTGCCTTCACAGCCCTTCCTGGCAGTTACCAATCAATAAATCAGCAGACAAGCTCGAGATTGGACCAATTGCTGGTGGCTGATCAAAGAAATTTTCAATTGCTAGAATATTTGAGTAACTTTGCTCACCCACGCTTTCCCACCATTTCTGGTCACTTGCCAGTCGCTGCCCATCATTATGGCGAAGTGAGACCAATTTTCCAAGGTCCTTATTACCAGCCGAATCCAGGCGCTACCAGCTCTTTGGTAGAACCACTCACACCTACATCGACTGGGCAACTACCGAATTTGGGTAAGAGCATGGTTAGCGAGGAAAGGTATCATCGCTTGTTCTTAAAATTGATAGCCCCAGAATTATCTAGCTGCCACCGAGAATTTTACTGACGCTTCTTAAGTATTTCTGGCACTACTAATCTGGCACTACTAATCTATTTCTTTGCATTTGAGCATGGCAACACTATGATCATAGCAACTTTTCACTGTGGTTGTTCACCCTACATAGTCCTTCTTTGTTTCTGCATGCTGCACGTCGACGATTCGCTATTTGTTCGATTTTCTAGTCTTTTGTCAAACTTGCACTCGCCCAGCTATTCGTGAGACAATTGCTATCGTAATATAGTTACTTTAAACACTGTTTCTTGGTCCAGTTTATCTCTTTTGCGAGTAAATACAATATGATCGAGATTTGCGACAGTATACTGGGTTTTACCACTTGCATGGTGGAAGAATAATTTTCTTGGCGGGATTCCAAAATGAGCTAAAACTTTTCTTTTTTCGTCCAACATGTTAAATGAGTTTCTTGTCTTATAGCGTGGTTATATAACAAAATTACTGTAAAAAACCACCCCTCGAATAGTCTCCCCCCCTCAAGGGCTGCTCGTTTTGATATTCTGCCATGGTATCTTGCTCATCAGTTCAAGCAACTTTCCGCACAAAAAACTGCAGTTTTGTGATGAATTCATTTTTGGAGGGGCTGACTGTAATATCCAAATTTTTCTCCGGCCAAAAGTAGCGGTATCTGAAAAATTTGGTAGATGGCTGGTTTATGGACTCACAGTCTGCGGTGATGTTCAGCACTTGCCCAATGGACCTACTGTCATGTTTCGATAAAGTGGACGACGACGAAGGCAGCAACAATGCCATCATAATATATTGCGTGGGCGTTGGGCTGAATTTAGGACTCAAATCATAACTTGGATGACTGTGTCTTCAACAATAAATACTCATACTCAAGAAACCTAATTTTTTTACTGTAATATTTCGCATCAAATAATGACGTCTGTTAATTTTTAAAGTCATCCGCCACTTTTTTCTTTCTAAACTTCGTCCAAGTCTGTACACTGATAAAATAATAAATAATTTCTCACATAATAGTTTACTTGGGTAACAATGCGACACTCATCTTTTTGGAGGTTTCTTGCAAAATAACCGACACAGCGTCGTGATCGCTTGATTGAGAAAATAGGGTATTTGAATCAATTGAATGCGCCATGAACAACCACTTAGTCCCTTCTTATTAGCTTTATTAGGTCTGAAGGACTGAAATTTATATAGATTTGCCATGAAATTCCCAAATTTGACTCGTTTGGTCACCGTTTGCCCTCATGTCGTTGCCCTGATTCAATTGACGTCCTTGTTTTCGAAGAATACTCGCCCCGAACCATCTCGTGTTTATGCCCTCATGCTCTTTATCGATGTGAAAAGATAAAGGTGAGACAAAATTACGCCATTTGGGTAATTTTAGGGCTGCAAATAATCTATTTGGATTGATCCTATCAGCCTAGTTATGGGGAAGTTTTTGGCTCAAATAATTCTCCCTCGAATAGTTTCCCCTAATAGGATAAGTTAATTTAAAAAATCCACCTCAAAAGTTACCTTGGTTCAGTTTGGCACCCTCGTTTTTGGCCCGCCTCCTGTTTACGTCGTCGTGGTCTCCTTCGATGGATACACTGATAAAACCACAGAAAATTTGTGCCATTTTGATGGCATCAATGCAAAAGCATTGGCCCCTTCAGTTTCCGTAGTCTTATTGAATAATTTTCCCTCAAATAGTTCCCCCTATTTGGTTAAATTAAAATCATCCACCTCAAAAAGTTATCCTAGTTCAATTTGGCAGAGTCAATTTGGGAATGTGTACAGTATGCGCAATGGCCCACCCCGTTTGAGTCATAGGGCTTTCCTCGATGGATACAAGGATAAGGACGGGGTTTTGGTGACGTCAGGCATCAAACATACCCAGCTGGTCCCCCTTCCAGATTCGCTAGCTATAGTGAACATTTTGGTCAACTAACTTTCCCTCGAATAATAACTCCGTCTAATAAGACCTGGTTGGCCCTGATTTCCCTCCAAACCCTGGTTCCATATTTAGCACTTATTTTTTGGGTGTATGAGTGACGATAACCTATCCCATAATTAGATCGCCATGATTTTGCTCGACTTTGATAGGAAACAAAGTTCTTTTTTCAAAAAAGCTTTGTTATCGTGAAACTTCATCAGAAAGAGGTTTCGAGATATAATATCTGAAGGTAACAATAAAAAACTACAATAGCGATATGTGTGAAAAATTTCAAACACTCACTGTGAATTTCAGCACTTTGAAAAATGATTGTCTATTCGGGTCAGGAATGATTAGTTTTCAAAAAAAGTAATTCGTGATCTTTCTGTTTCCTCGAAGCTTACATACGACTGGCCTAGTTTTTGGTGTATATAATGATTTTTGAAGGATTCCATGAACAGTTTTATTCTATATCCGTGACAATTTTGTGAAAAAACTGGTATTGCCTCGGCAGAATTCAGAATCGACAATACAATTTTTAAAGTATTTTTTCATAACAGGCTAGATCCCTGGTACTCTCCAGTCTTCCTGCCTTAATTTTCTGTAAAAAACGATTTTACTCTATGTAGCATTTTTGAGAATTTATATCAATAACGTTATTTTCAAACAGACTTTGACAAAAATTCAATCAAAGCCATTAGCCAAAGAAGCCAAACTTATCATTTTGGCGACGTCAATGCAACAAACATACGCAGTTGGTCGCCTTCTAGCTTCCCTAGCTTTGGTGAACTTTTAGGTCACATAATTTTCCCTCAGATAATTCCCCCCCTGCAAAGGCCCATTTGGTGATGCTTCCTCTTCAATTAGTTTTCCTAGTTCAATTTGACAGACTCCTTTTTGGGAATATGCGCTGTTGCCCACCCTACCATACCATGGGTCTTCCACGATGGATACCTGCAGTTTTGCCATTTCAGTGACGTCAATGGAGCAAACATACCCACTTGGTCTCGCCTTCTAGCTTCCCTGGCTTTGGTGAGCTTTTAGGTCACGTTATTTTCCCTCAGATAATTCCCCCCTGCAAAGGCTCGTTTGACAATGACAATAATATAATGGACTAATATAATAGTCATAGTATTTCTCCTTTAGTAAATAGATTTTGTTTGGCAGATTTTTTTTGAAAGTATGTTCGCTGTTCCACCCCATTTAGAAATCGCCATGCTCTTTATCGATTAATAAGGAGGAAATTATGACATTCAGACCATCGTTTGTCCCAATTTTCAGCTATGACTGCACTGCACGTTATGTTAAATAACCTTGACTTCAATAGTTTTCGAACGACTATCAAGTCATTTCAGATTCGCTTCTCGAATAGTTTCCCATGTCAACGTTGGTCGGGTTTTTTGTGGTATTTGTGAACTGGTCAATTATGCGTTTTTATAAAAATGTGAAGGATCCACTTTTCCATGATTCCAAGGGCTTTTCCGAACCCACCCATTTCTTCTCTTCCTTTTTATTGCGCTTCATACGATCAGTTTTCATAATTTGCCAGGGCAGTATTACATCCTGGTTTAAGTGCCTTAAAATTATCCAATCCCATGGACGGGCTGACCTGTTTCCGATGGAAGGAAGTAGTGGAAACCATTACATGGTAATAATTCAATTAAATTTTACATATTTTTCAGATAAAAAACAGCTTCCTGGTCAAAATTTTGAACTTCACCTCAAACGGTGTCTCATACTTGTTGATCATGACAAGGAACACATTGGCACGTGAATAATATTTTTGATAAGCGAGGGCAAAAAATTAGACGAATCGTGCTCACTTTGTACATGCACTATTCTCCTCTAGTTTTGAACCAACAATTTAACGAAAAATGGGTTTTAGAGATCTTGAAAAATTTCTGGCCTTAAAAGTAATCATCGTAAAAAATTTTCTGACTTTAGTCTCTGACCACAACCAAAAGGAAATAATTTCGGAATTGAACATCAAGAAAAGCAACAAAAGTCTAAGGAAACGTCAATGGTATGAGCAGGAGTGATTTGAGGTGCTGGGAAAACTGTTTTGTCAAAATCCCGTAAAGGTTTATCACCCAGAACCAAGTTTAATTTAATTATTTGTCCTTTAGAAGTTTTCTACGAACGGTTTCGTTCTAGCTTCCATGACGATTTTGAGATAAAGCTGATAATGGAACTTAAACTGGCAGAACTTGGAGTCGACGAGGCATTGAAAAAGTTGATTCTACAATTAATTATTTTCCCAATAGTTTCTGGTCGTCCTGGCCCTGATTCAATAAGCAAAATAGAAAACAGAAAAAAATCTACTTCGGTATTCGTCATCGGATATTTTTTAAACAGTTTGCAACAAGCAGTAAAAAATTTTTTCTCATAAGTTGAAGAAAAGTAGATTATTGAAAGAAGTAAGAAACATTTAGCGCTCTGCTTCAAATATTTTTCGCTTTCGGATATATAATACTAGTAGATAATACTCAGGTCATTTTCGCACCCACGTTTTTGTAGAGACGGGGGACCCTGATGAATTTTTATGACCTCTTCTGAAGTATGAGCAAAAAACTGAAAGAAATTTCGGCATTTGATAGCTATTTATTTCCATATCCTCCCCTACTTGCTTCTTTTTATGTTGAGATATAAATTTCCCTCGAATAACTTCCCCTGGATATTCAAAGACAGTTAAAACCCTGGTCAAAAGTGGCAGGCTCGTTTTGGCCCACCCTGCAGTATGTTTATATCGAGTCTCGCCATTTTACTCGACAAAAAAGAAGGTAATTGGGGGGGGGGGGGGGGGGGATTATTCCATTTCGATGAGGTCTGGCGGAATCCCAAAAACATTTGACCCCCCCCCCCCACCGAATTCAGCTACCCTAGCTAGGACTGTAGCCAGAATAAAGTCTACTAAGATTGGTAATTAAAAATAACGTCACTGTCATGAAAATATTTCCCGAAAATAGGACCCTGGTTCAGTATGGCAGCTATGGTGGTTTCCTTCCCTCCTTGGACCCCCTGATCCAATACCCAGTCGCGGATTCCGTACACCCTCCAAATTCAGTTCCCCTCGGAAGTAATTCGACAGTCCTCATCTCTAGAGGCGCAGCGGGGTAGGTGAGGCCAAGGGCGGTGTAATAACTGTTTTATGGAAGTACTATGATTTAGTCGAGGCGAAGTGGTCTGAAGAAGGAATAATTATCCACTTCCATTGATTCAATGTATCGTTTCAGAATCCAGTTGTTTCAAGATATTGGCTCTGACCATTTTGATTTATTCTTGACTTCTCTCAAAGTTCCAAGTTTTAGAATCGTTCATTTTGTTCTTCGTACTTGAGTCATTTTTTAAAAAGCTTAATTCAAATTATTTCGCATGCGTTGAATCTACTTGACAAAGAAAGATTTTCTAAAAAAATAGTTAAATAATTATGTTGATTTTTTCTAGTCGCTTCTAAAAACATTGGGCGCAACTCTAAAAGTCGGATCTTCGAGAGAAGTCGTAGATAAACCAACTGAATTAAGTTTTTTATATATTGTTTTTCATCCCTCAAAGACTCGCACATAGCTCACCTCTGTGAACGATTCACCCTCAAATATTTCGTGGTGTTAGTATGAGCCATATGTTTCGACCATATCGTATTTATGAATACTCAATATTTTGGGCGAATAAAGGGAGAAAAGAGCACGTGGATAAACATCTTCGTTGCTAAGGCGCGTTAGGTTTGACAATTTTCCCTCGGAGTACCCCACTAACGATAAGTTCTCGAGTCTATGGCTTAACCATGTTTTTGGAAACTATGGGCAATGGCCCATCTCATGATCCTTTAGCCTGTCTTGAATTTCCCAACTCTTACCCCTTCGATTCTTTTCCCCACCAGGACTTCAGGTAATCCTGTGAGCACAATCAGTTTTGCCTCTTCAATATGCAGTCCCCACTTTGGTGCCCCTTTTTGTTATTCCCCACCATCCAATGTGCCCTCCGCCATCATCCTTGCCGGAGAAGAGAGGGTGACGAAGGCAAATCAGTTTTATAACTTGAAACAATTCAGTTCGCCAGATATAGACGTTAGTTTTCCTCATCTTCGAGGGCCTGTTTCATTCGCAAGGGTCCCCTTGAACAGCTGTTCAGGAGCGATATACGACTTACCCTTTTTTAATCATAGGTTTGAATGACAATGAGAGGTGAGGGATGCAGCGGTCGGTTAAAATCTGACTATCGCACACTGAATTCCGATATTGACTGATTCTGAGAGCAAAATATTATCATTTGATTTTTAATGCATCTTCTGAAAGAACCTCCTCATTCAGGATTAATTTTAAATTTGGGAAAATTCATGTATTTATGTAATTATTCGAGTTTTCCTGGCGGCAATATCGACATTGATTTAGAAACCAGTTATCACCGAGAAATAGCTTCGGTAGATTCAAGTACATGTTAGCAACGTCTAATTCTCGCCTCTCAGTCAGATCTCACGAGCCGAACAAGTGGGATATTATATCTGTATTTAGGCGAAAAATCCAAGTTTCAGAAGCGAGCAAACATTTTGGCAAACTGCCAACAACTATAAAATTAAAAAAAACCCAAGACAAAAAGTTGGATTCAATGTGAATGAAGCCAAGTTTTAAAAATGATTTGAAATTCAGTCATTTTTCATAAATCGAAGTTCGCTTGTTCCATTGCAGACGAAAGAATAAAAAAATCTCGAGTCTACTACACGCGCTAACTTCTTCTGAAATTCCAGAGCAGGCATGAAAGAAACAGCGAAAATCTCGTTATTCTTCGATCGTCTTCATACTCGTAGCTCGCGTTACTTTTCAGGCAGTTACGCTTTGACCGAAGATCTACGTCGATTATTTCAAATTGCCCCGACGACTCAAACTTTTCTCAACCCGTTTTCGTCAATCCCGGTCATCGGCCAAAGCCTGATACCATCGCCTCAAATTCCACTCTCCTACCAGTCGTTCCCGCCAGCCATTCCACAAAATTCGACCATGTTTAGCAACTGCCCACCGCCTGCGTCCCTCCTCGACTTCTCAGTTCTAAGCGCATTAACACCATCGTTTGTCGGATATGGCTTATTGCCGCCCTCACTCGGCAATAGCAGCGCCCAGCCAACTAGCAGCCGCCAATTTGCTTGTCTTACGCCTGCTTATCGATTTGCCTCGAGCGGTGTCTCGCAACAGCATGAATCGAGGGATCAGGCACGACTCGAGTCATTCCCGTCCCCACCCCTTGGTCCAGTGCGTGGCGAGCAGCAACTGCGCGCCAGCTCGAATGGCAGGTCCAGGCGTTCGATCACCAAACATCAGCCGAGTAAGTTGAGTGCTATTGATCGATGAGAGGGCTTGCAGATTGTACTGATGCGAAAAGTGATATCAGCAAGCGATTTCATGGTTGTCTGTCCTTGTTTAGTTTCCAATCCCGCTCACTTGTGGAGATTTCTCCTGGACTTGCTGATGAACAAGAAACACAAAGGCATCATTGCGTGGACTGGTCGAGAATGGGAGTTCAGGTTTATTGACAAGCACGAAGTGGCCAGATTATGGGGCATCAAAAAGAATAAACCGACGGTAAGCGTGAGCTTATTGTCTCCGTGCGTGCATTGTCGAGCTTATTAGTTGCTTTCAAAACATCAGCTGATTCTGTCACACCCACTTTCGGGCCCTTCGGCTCACGTCTTGTTATCCTTTTCTATTCGTCACATTGACGGAAGATTCTGGAGAATAATTCGTATCCAATTATAACTAAGCAGCTGGCGAGCTTCCACTTTCATAGGATACCTAGCTCACGCACGGATAAGATGTGTACGGTGAGGCGTGCTGCCCCGCCGCCGTTTAATTACAGAGGCAAAAGGTAGTGTGGGGAAGTGACATCGGATGTTATCGAGGAAAATGGAAGGTTCGAGTTGTGTACTGGTGGCAAAGCTGTACACGTCTGTGCTTGGGCGAAGGGAAGCTCTCTTAGCGCAGGTAATGATGGCCGTCAAGTTGAGGGGCTAGAAAAGAAGAGAGGGGCGAGCACCACCACGAGGCAATGTGGAACGATAATCCAGATCAAAAGTGCTTGAGTGAGCGACCATTCTCGAAAAAAACCAATGAATTTAGTGCGAGGCTTCTTGAAGGCCAGAACAGGGCTTCTTTACCAGGCCGTTTACCAAAATCGTTTGCAGGAGAAGAGTCTGCACACTTTTGGTTTGAGTTTCCGCAAAATGTTGTTTCACGCCGCTTACAGTATTGCAATCGAACCTCGCTGCAGCCAACTGCTCTTTGAAATAGTTCCAATATTCTACGGCCTAATTAGCTGGCCTGAAAGCTAATTGGACGATGTTTGGGCCAGATTACTGCGTCAAACCCGTCAGAATCTTCGTCATTGGGAACTTCATCCTTAGATAATGATCTGACGCTATCATCACTCTGACACCAATCGATGGCCCTGCCCAAGGGGCCAGCTGTGCGGCATGTCGTTGGAGGGGCCCAGGAATAAACGAACTGCGACAGGGGCTGGTAAGGGTGATACCCACCCGTACCCAGCGGGTAAGGGTATGGGTTTGGATATTCGGTTTTGCTTAGGCTTTTCTTTGTTTGCACTTTTTGACAAAACCCAACAAGGAAGAGAGGTTTCAAAAATTCGCAGGATTTTGGGCGCTGACCTCTGCTGAGCAGTTGGCTAGACGAGCCCAATACTTTGTAAAGAGCTTTCTGTTACTCTGAAACAAGTAAATCACTGGAGTCAAGTTCGACTTCAATGGTTGGCAAGAGTCCCTTGTGAGCTGTTGAAGTCATTACATGCAAAAGTGTGGTATCTGGATGAAGAAAAGTGAAGACTTATTCTCGCCAAGCCTACTATTAACTGTAGATACAAAAATGTTTTTACAAAAACTGAATCATTCAGTGAAATTCAGTTAACTGAACTAAAACTGAAACTTAATCTTTTTCCAAAACTGTATCAATGCTAGAAAGTCCTAGTTTCCACTTCACAATCTTCCCTCGTCCAGCATATTCGATCGTCCATGGTGTCGCTCACTCACAACCAGGCGCTTGACTCGAATTATCGTCTTGCATTATTCTACTCATGGCGCCTCAATCATGGCACATTAAAGAAAGTTCTGGGAAAGAAATTAGATAAGGCGATTATGCTGAACTGGCAAAAATAAATGCAAACCTACTGTACAATCCGAAGTGAGAAAAAATATCTGATTCATGAGCAAATCCTTAGCTAGCCTCAGAAAAATATTGAGAAAAAAAACGACATGAGGTCTGATGAGGCGACCACCGAAGATGCTAAAAATCCCCAAACTTATGCCCGTATGCGTTTTTTTCGGGCATAACTTTGGGGTATTTATTTACGGGTAATTATGTATGAGGTACCTGGCAGTGGAGGGAGAGGGCATATGATTTCGCCCTGTTTTCTCACAAAACTACAACCACAACATTTCCTAGATTTACCCCGGGGTCGTGGCCTTGCGGGTTAAGGCGTCTGCCTCTCACGCTGGGTGCGCACTTGCAGGGGAGGGTTCGACTCCCGCCTCGGCACAAAATGATTGTAAAATATGCGTTCCTTGGCCCTCGAGTGCGCGGTATAGTGCTTGGCTATGGATGAAGTATGACATGACCCCCATTTTATGTAGTTTCATCCATCCACACATTTCAAAGAATCTATTCTCCACCGTTTTGACTAATTCACATACAGCCTATACGCCAATGTGGTGGTCAAGTTAGGCCTGAAAAGTAGGTGACACATTGCGCACATTGTAACACATTACCAACGTGACGTGGCGCGATAAATTCAAAATTTTAAGGGTTGTCTAACTTGTTTATGGTCAAGATTTAAAATTTATAGATGGATTTAGTATATGTAAATTCCGGACTTGGTGCGAGAATGCGGTGCCTGTTTTTCGTATAAATCTTGCAAAACTGTGCCACATGGTAATAAATGGGCTTATCAGAGAAAAATAGGATAGAAAATCCATTTCTGGAAAAATCTTCTTTTTTTAGATGACATTTGAGAAATTGACTCGTGGAATCCGGTATTACTACGACAAGAATATTATCCATAAATCCTTTGATCGACGATTCGCCTATTATCGCTTCGTATTCGACATTGGGACTGTAATCGGCAAGTCATGTGAGCAAGTCCACGACGAAATGGGAATCTCGCCAGGCATTGGCGATGATGACGAATTGAGCAGTGATTGAGGATGGCAGACTTTGTGTTCACTGTTATGTTTGATGTCGTGAGGTCAGACGGGTGGCTGTCTGTGAGATGGAGACACACTGGGTGCTTATCGTTGACTCCATTCGGCTGTAAGCGTGCCTGTTATCTCGATGCAGGCCTTGGTACGGCCGTTGTGCCTGTTTTGGTCTGCTTTTCCGGTGGCTTTTTGAGGGATTGAGGGTTTTGGAAGGTCGCTTCTGTGCTCGAATGAGCATGGGCTTCTTGTGCCCTTTATTTTCTAGATGCTCAGATACTTTGCGGAAACGGTACCTTTTTAGAAACCGTTATCTGGAGTATACTGTCACTTGTGTGCTGTCGCTCTTTGCCATTCTGATTGCTCTGAGTCTCTTTTACCCAGTGTAGATCTCTGGCGGTAAGTCCGTGAGTTCGTGTGGATATATCACCTTTTATCAGCCGAAAAATGTCGAAGGGTCTAGTCAGGATTCTGAATCGTGGCTGTGGAGCAGCTGGTGGACATTAGACATCGAGTGACTGGAGAAAGAAGTGCGATGCGGGGGCACTTTTGCGCGGGGCTTGAACCAAGTACCTGCCCTGGAGTCAACTCCTGGACTCTTCCAGTATGAACCAAAGGAAACGACGACCGCAGGGGCCCTTAAGAGTATGCTTCGAAGTCCCTGACGGGCGCCTGGCCTGCCCCACTTTTCTGCCAATGGGGTGGACAACACAAAAGGTTGGCTCCCCACAAATTCAGAACAAAACAGATGGAACCGAATCGAGTGAAAACAAGCAAGGGAGAGCCCCGGTCTCTCCCGGCGGCCTGCTCTTATACCGCCCTGGCTCCTCCTCACCGAGCCAACTGACCAAGCCATACCCCAGGAATTCCAGGCGCCCCCCCCCCCAAGCGGCAACGGTCACAACACTAGCTCGTTTGCAGCGTCGCAGGAAGCTTAAGTTTTCCGATGATACAAACAAGATTTCATCGACTTCCCAAACCTTGTCTTGACAAATGCCTGCACGTGGGCACCTCTCTATCATTGTGTTAATCCTTTAACCAACCTTATAGATCTGAAAGAATCGATTTTTCAGCGATTTACATAGGGAAATCGCTTGGATTTGAGTTCTGGTCCCCACACCGAATGCCACAATTTGACTAGGCGAAAGAAGAAGTGATAGCCGATGCCCATCATGGATAACCGATCAATACCGATTTGATGCTGTAAATGTTGGGCTGACTCAAAGCACACAATTTAGCATTCTTGCATGAACCTACATACATACATTTCACGAACGCACATGTGTTCTTTTACCATGGGGGCTAGACTTGGCCAAAATTTTCTGCCTACAAAATCTCGGCAGATGACGCTGCTAAATGCATTTAGCAACGTGATCTGCCTCTAGCTTCCAAACTGTGCTGTGTCTTTTCCAGGTTTTAGTAGCAGAGCTATCACCCCTTGCTGTTGTCTGAGTAACCTATTGGTGCTGTCCGCATAACACACATTAGGTTATTGTACCAGCAGGTCCCAAAACTGCCGGTACCATCCAATCGGCTAGCCATCTCTCCCTGTGGACATTCTTTCATTGCCTTTTTAGATCCCATCATTTCCTTGGGCTTGGCGAGACAAGATCTTACCTGCTTGTCCAATTCACGCGGGTCGTGACCGCTGACTCGACTTGTCCATTTTGCGGGTCACCTGCTCTGCAAGCAAGCAAGCTTTTCAATAGCGCACACTGCACTGGGTGATATGTACTGTATACAAATACGCGGGAGATACAAAGTCTACTATGGCATTCACCCATCCCCTCAGATTACACTAAAAACCTACTCGAAACACAAAATATCGAAACTGGAAGAATCACGATCATTAGCGTCGGAAGTCGCCCTTCTCCATTGACCTATTGTCTGTCGCCGACTGAATTCGACCAAACGTCTTCGATTCCTATTAAACCCTTTCGTCCTCCATCACCGATGCCACTCCAGCGCGTATCCTTCTCCTCCTCCAGGTACCTGTCTGAGGCTCGCATGGACCCAGGCAAACCTGCCACCCTAGAGACACGCATCCTTGTACTGCCTGTGGTCGAAGATGGTTCTTCATTGAAGTGAACACGAGCCCAGTTTGGTTTTATTGGCCTCTTATCCGGTAATTCCGTATCATTCACAATGCGAGCTGCCAAGTAGGTACGGATGGTACACACTGCATCGCCAACCTTCAGCAGTTTTGGTTTGTGGGGCCTATCCACTTTACCTGTTCCACGTGAACGCGCTTCTCTTCGCCAGATAATTCTCCTTGTGGATAGTTGCGAGCCAATACCACTTGCGGGCCCAATTCAGGAGCACAACAGCTTCGATTAAAAGCCTGCTGGTGTATGCATTCGCTTATACATCACCATTTCAGTTCGAAACCCGTTCAGTTTCATACTTTTGTCATCGTTCCTACGCTTTTCTTTCACTCGTTCTATGCTCTCACAAGCCAATCCCACATACTCTGAGCAAAGGACCAAAATTTAGACAACAATCTCATGTTCAATGAGGTCTGAAGTTAACTAAACGCAGAGCTCTGACCTCCAAAGCTAAAACGGAACACCGAAGATCCTCAAATCTTATCAAGTTATTATTTGCACGAATGTTTCTCAGCAAGATTACTCCACATCGAATAACACATCTCCTGTCAACAGAAACTCTGTGCCCATCATTTATATTCGTTCACATATTCTATCAGCAAATTTATTCGGGTACAGCAAACCTATCTTTGCGAGAGCCCGCCGAGGCCGAGCCAATCAATGGCTGATAATGAGAAATAGCAAATACGTTTAAAGTAAAATATGATAAAACTAAGCTTACGGGTATTCTACGAAACATTATTCGCTATGAAGCATTTTTAACGCCAGATCTTCGAGAAGATTTTTTCCATAGCAGCACATCGTCGAGGAGCTTGGCGAATCCCTGATCTGGGCACTCTGGAGAGAGGTTGTCGCTAAGAAGCCTAATCTGTCACCAAGCGCTAAATATGAAGAACTTATCTCATACGCCTTAGCCTTCTTCACTCAAATATAAAACGACCACCCTCTGCCATAAAACTCTAGACTTGGATGTGGACTTGGATTGATGATGCCTGTTCCAGAAGTGACAAAATGTGTTCTTTCGTAGCCATTGACAAGGCCAGTGAGAACAAAGTAGTTGGCTGCGCACTGCGTCTGGTATGCGTGACGGATGGAGCAGCTGACACCGAGGACAGTTTAGATACGCTGGATGTAGGTGCCACGCAGTGATCGATTTCAATCGACTGATGTGAAGTGGAGGACGCGAGTTCCTGCCGCCATCTTACAAGGGACCATACTTGAGGCCGGACTTGGGATTGGTGGCGCCCGAGTACAGAAGAGTAGGATTATGGAGTCGGATGATGGAGACAGGGTTGGAAAGGGCGTGGAAAGTGCTGGGTTGCAAGTACTCGATCGCGTGCTGCACTAGTTACGAGTCTCAGATGTATTGCGAACGCGAAGGGTGGCAGACTCTGAGATGGATAAATTACGAGGATTATTAAGTTTCGCGCAAAAGAGTATTCGATTTTCAAAGGGAGCATGGACAGAAATGCGCAAAGTTGATGATGATCGATGTTGAAGAGTGGTTGGAAAGAAAAAATAAAGCTTAGAAGTAGATGATCAGAAATATTGCATTTCAGTATAGGCATGTCTTGTTTGAAAAAAGGTACTGTAGTGCATTAGTGTAAGGGGCCGTTCAAAATCAACTTCGTATGCAAATTGGCAATTTTTGACCCCCTCCCCCCTTATCGTGTTTTGTCGTTTCGCAAACCAGCCCCCCTTTTCGACGTCGTGCAAGCCAACAGTAGTGATGACGGGGCAATGCAACATCAAGAATTCATCTCATCGTCAGATGCATTTAGCTCCTTCAATCAAACACACAGCGACTGCCCTCAACCGCAACTTCTAGACTTGTATGAGAACCTCGAAGACGATTCTACCCTAATTGAACCCTGTTCATTAGATTAGCTCCTCTCCGGGTAAACATCGGGATATCAAAGGCAGTGACGATGGACTGGCATTCTATAAATGAGAAAAGCACATTTCACACCCCGAAGAGTTGACGACCAAGAATTACCAATGTATAACCACTTCAAAGGGTGCTTGGCACTCTCCATCTTGTGTCGATTGATTCAGGCACGCAAATGACTGAGATCCATGTTTCCCTGGTTTATCCAACCTGGCTCCAAAACGTTGGTTCGGCTCTCTGGGTTAGATGGTTCGGTATAAGTTGACTTCCAAGGCCTGTTTCGAATAGAATTATGATATTTTCTTAGCATCCACTAGTGTTTAGATAGCTTTATTGCATTGCGATTGAAACTCACACTCGGGCGAGGTGCCCTGTGCTTATTGCTTTAGCGCTTGTCAAGAGTTAAACCAGCTCAAACACTAAATCAAAAGTCCTGCAATAATTACGTCTTCAGCTCGATGTGGGAGAAGTCAGAGATAAGGACCATGGTTCGAATCTGGGCATGAATGTTTGCTCTTTCCGGCCTGGCTCTTAGCCAAGCTCTCGAGTTCATCCTCAGGAACACCTTGCGCTGGATGACATCATTGGCGAACTACAAAAAAAACAAGCTTCCTCGGGCCTGGTACGGGGAAGCAGTGGGGAGTAATTAGGCCCGTGTGCGTGATCACATTGACAGGTCGAGCGTACTCTCACTCATCTAAGGAGGCATGGTCGACAAAATGACATCATTCGTTGACCCAATCGACGATTCTGGCACATTTCGTACAGAACATGGGAAGATTCGTCCCGGCAAAAAATTATGTTGCCAAGCACACAATCTTTTTTAACTCCACCGCTTTTCCTCTCACATCTGATTAACTCATAAAGCATGCCACCTTTTCTAGTTTCCTAAGGAGGGTGTGAGACCAGTCAACAGGTGTCTGATTGGCTGAGCTTGGGGGGGGGGGGGGATTGCTCGTCACCTAAAGGTCTATTTGGGCGGCCATCCGACCACTTATCGATACCTCGAGAAAAGGCACATATTTCCACCGGAAGCGACGACTCACCCGACACCATCAAAGCCGAACGCCACAAGTCGAGAAGATTCCCGTCTTGCTCGCTGCTTCTCGAACAGGGTGATCCTCGTCAGAGGTGTCCTAATTGAGATATCAGAAGGGGACTTGCCAAGGGAGTGGGCCGCCTGACAGCCTCGCTATACCATGCCACTACAGACAACACCGACTGCATCCGTGGGCATGATTGATCTAACCCCAAAAGATCACAGCAACTGTTTCGACTTTTAAGAAACCTTGTGCGAAGCCACCTAGCATGTTTCCATGATCTCTTGCAATTTTCTGAAAGCACAAAAAGATGACCATTGTAACAGGCTCACATGTTCAGTGCGGCACATTGGCGCATAGTTTCCACTGATTCTGGCTTCTACGCCCTGTCATCCCGACTGTTCATGGCTCAAAATAGGTAGCTCGGGAACTATGCTATTAGTCGCAAGTGACGTTTCCACAGTGACTTTGTCCGTGGATGTTCGTTCCGACTGCGCCAACCAAGTTCGTCACTTGAACGTGCTTATTATCCCCGAAGTCACTTGATTCTACTTGGCTCGAGGCGGCTGTCTGATTTCCCCGTTTCCCTTCACACGTTACATCCGATAAGTCCCGATGTCAGTGTCCCTCGGTATGACGGCGCTAATTAGTTTGAGCTGAGTCCCTCGTGAGGGAAATTCGGGTGTTTGCTAGAACATATTATTACCAGTTGGCAAGTGCGTCAATTTTTGGCTCCTAATTGTCCGTCACTGCTCCGACGGACCGAGCGAATTAGCTTCCAGGCGTCTCCAACGTGTAAACATCTTTCACTAAACCAATAAAGGCACGAATTAATCGATCAGTCAATGCTGCGCTCTGGAGCCATCCTCTCACAAGCTATGGCTGGCAGATGCTGCGTGTCAGAAAGAGTAGCTCATCGATATAATGTCAGATGTAGCCCATTCGACGATATATCACATCGCTATGCAAGTATCCTGGGCTCGCCATCACTTTGTAAAAACATGTCGTTCAAGAAAACGTGATTTGTCAGGACTGAACTGGCAATCATCCGTTTTGAACACCATATGAAGATCAAATTGGAACAAGTTTGTGGCAACAAGTTTGGCACTATAGATACACAATCGAACATCATAACATGTTCATTTGACTTAGTGTATTGTCATACTGTAGACGCCTAGGTAGCACCAGAAACACCTTGGTTGGTGATGGGATATCCACCAGAAAAGTAAAGATCATGGCATGCACTTTGTGATATATCTTATTAGAGAAAGCTCGCCACCTAATCTTGGACTAGTGCAAGAAGATATATGATTGCGCACATCCTCAGCTAAGTCACTTCCACCCGTCGCCTCAAGGAGAGCGCTGAAGACTTCTAGCTGTTGCTACAACTACCGTACACTCGCTCATCTGCCTCGCTCTCAGTCCTTAAGTCATGGACAACAAATCTGCCTTCGCAGCCCCTTCTCACAGTTACCAATCGATAAATCAGCAAGCAGCTTTGAGAGAGGACCAAATGTTGGCTGATCAAAGAAATTTTCAATCAATGGTATATTTGAGCAACTTTGCTCACCCACGATTTGCCACCATTCCTGGTCACGTGCCAGTCGCTGCCCATCATTACGGCGGAGTTCGACCAATTTTCCAAGCATCGTTCCACCAACCAAATCTTGGCGCTACTAGTGCTTTGGTAGGGCCACTCACAACTTCATGGACTGGGCAGTTGCCAAATTTGGGTAAGTGTATATTTTTTACATACTGTAGATAGTATCCTTGGACCAACTTGTGTATTTTTACGAGGGAATTCTGTCACTATGAACAATTATTGACGCCCGCCACAATTTCTGTGAGGGAGTTCGGCACTGTAATCAAAGCAGTATTTTCTGTGAATTCCTCGGCTTTTGCATGCTGCTTGTCAACGTCTCGCTATATCGGTGAATTCGCGAAGAATTGTTTGGGTTATGGGCGCAGTAAACACCCCTTCTTGAACCAGCTCACAATTCTTCTCGGCTGGTAAATACGATACGTTCGAGCTTTGTTGCAGTCGACCCGTTCTGAGGACGTTTTCTCAAAAATGTGTTGAAAATTTTATGTTTTCTTCTCTTTGTCTCTCTCTGTCTTTCGATTCGCGATTCCCCTCTAATATTACGTTTTACAGTAACACTGTTGTGAGAAAAAACTTGAAAAACTTTAAGTGGGGAAACCTAAATAAGACTCACCAAAAAATCAAAACGAAAACTCTTTTGGTTCTCGATAGCGGTATACTGTATAATAAACAAATCAGTTTACTCCCTGGATAGTTTTCCCTGGGGCTTGTTCAATTCGATGTTTGCCGTTACTCCTCGCTCAAAACTATCTGCGGTAGTATCTCGCTAATTCGCTCCACAAATTTTCACGCAGAAGCTACAGAAGTGTAACCACTTCCTCTTAGGCGCCTGATTATCATTTCCCTGAAAATTGTTTCTGCAAGCTAAAAAGAGAAGACCAATTTTCAAGAATTTTGCGGTTGTTTTTGGGAACTGAGGGCTCAATAACTTGTGCAATGTTGTATTGTCACTTTGTTTCGATAAAGCGACGGACGATGAAGGGAAACTATGCGTATTGCGTGGATGTAAGGTTGAATTTGAGCATAAAAAACATGGTCTGATTGATGACGGTGTCTCTGGAAAAACTTCCATACGCAAAAATTTACTGTAGTTGTCCACTCTAGGCCCCCATTTCCCAAAATAATAACTTATATGAATTTTTGTAATCTTCTGCTGCTGGCTTTTTATGAAGAGCTCCTGTTAAAGCTCGCATTAATTTAAAAAAGAGCACATAATTCTTTGTTTGAAACACTCTTTTTTGGAGGGCGCGTGCTATTAAATAGTCATGATCATCTGATAAAGAAAAGGAAAAACTTGGCGGGTTGAATCAATTGGGAATGCGGGAACGATCATTTCCCCCTCCTCGCTTTACGTTCTAGGCTAGCCTGGGCCAAATATTTTGCTATGGAATGACCACCCTCACTTCGCTGCTCTAAGTCAGTAATTAAGGACTCGTTTTTGAAGAGAACTTGCAACGATTCGCCTTGGTCGCATTGGTATGATCTTTCTAAGTGGAAAAAAGACGTGAAACTGACGGAAGAAATTGCGCCATTTTGGTGACTTTGGGGCTCAAAACACTCTTTTTGATTCACCCTGCTAGCTACTCGAGCTATGGAATGGTACAAAGAAGAAAAATTTTTCCTCAAATAGTTCCCCCGCCAGGACAGACAAAATTTAAGAAATCCACCTCTAAAAGTTTTGTTTAGTCTACATAGCAGACTCGTGTTTTGAGCATGTACAATGGCCCTCCACATTCTTCACGTCGTCGTGGTCTTTCTCGAAGGATAAAAGATTGCAGATGCAAAAATTGTTTATTTCGGGTAACCTTGGGGCTTGCTAGCCTTCTGACCTCCTATTAATCGTCATGACTTTATATAAATCACTTTTGAGAAGTGTGCCCACGTGAGTTGATCTTCATGGTCTTCATCGATGAATACGAGAATACAAAGACGAATGAATTGGCGATTGGTGACATCAGTCAATGCAGTCCCCTTCCTAACTCCCCTAGCTTTGTCAAACTTTTAGGTCGAATAATTTTCCCTCGAATAGTCTCCCCTCTTACACCCTTTTGACCAGCCTCTTCTAAAATAATTTTTCCTCGAGTAGATAATAAAAATACTCAACAAAGATAATAAAAATTCAAGAGATCCACCCTAAAAAAGTTATCTTCATTCAGTAAAGGACTTGTTTTTGGAGAGCACCATTCTCTATGTCGTCATTGAAGACGTGAAGAAATTTGTTACAGAAGATGACTTCAGAGAGCCTTCAACTTCGATTTAGCCTTCTAGCCGTTTAAATTTCCCTCAAGTAGTTCCATAATTAAGAGCTATTAAATTAGAAAATCAGCCCCAAGAGAATCATCCCGACTCAATGTCCGAATCATTTTTGGCGAGTGTGCCCACCCATGCTTGTTCATAGTCTTCCCCAATCAATACGAGAATAACAGGAAGAAGCGCCATAATGGTGACGTCGATGAGGACCTTTCTACCTTCTATTGCTAAGGTGAACTTCTTAGTCAACATATTTTCCGTCGAATAGTCTCCCCTCTTTGGTCTCTTATTTCCATACCTCTATCAAATAATTTCCCTCGAGTAGTTTCCCCGATTAAGAGAATCAAACTTCGTAAAATCCACCCGAAAAAGATCCGTTTAGCCTTCTCAGCAGGTTCTTTTTGGAGAGCACGTGCCATGGCCTACAGCATTCTTTGCATCATCACGGGTCTTAGTCGGCAGAAAAGGTTGAAGACATAAAAATTCTTAACTTTAGATAATTTCAAAACCTGCAAGCCTTATTTGGTTCATTCTTTTAGTCTACTTGAAAAATTGCCCAATTAAGAGCTGTTAAATTAAAAAATTCGCCACAAAAGCCTTATTCTGATTCTATGCCAAGATCATTTTTGGGTAGTGTGGTCACCCGAGGTCATCTTTGTAGTCTTTCTCGATAGATAAGAGAAGAAGGACAGGAAGAAGTTGTGTCATAAGAGTGACGTCAATGGGGTGATTACGCAGCTGGTCCCCTTCTAATTTTCTCATCTTTGGTAAACTTTCAAGTCGATTTTTTCCTCGAATAGTCTCCCCTTCCAGGCCCGTTTTGTAAAAAATCCCCTTCTTAACCCCTCAAGTACTGCCGTAATTAAGAGATATTGAATTGAAATATTTACCTCAAAAAGTTATTCCGACTCAATCAAAATCTTTTTTGGGAAGTATAGGCGCACCGTAGCTCATCTTCATGGTCCTCTCTGATGGATACGAGAATACAGAGAGGAAGAGGTTGTGCCGTCAATGTGGTCCCCTCATGGCTTCCCTAGCTACAGCGAACTTTTAGGTCAAATAACTTTCCCTCGAATAGTCTCCCCTCTAAGAACCATTTTGTATTGATTTCCTCTCGAACATTCCACTGGTTCGGCTCACTTAATTTTTGGGAATACTGCAATGCTTTTACATCCTCATGATCTGTCTCGAAGGGTAATAGGAAGAAAAGTTTAAAAAAATAGTGTCGTGATCTCAAAACCATCTTGCAGAAACAATTTTTAAAAACACTCAATCAAAAAGGAACTTTGAAAATTAAAAGTACTGTGTACTAAAAGTCTAAAAAATTATGGCAAAAATTATAACTTCAAAAAAGAAAAAGGAAAGGAGAGGCCATGAACGGAAATTGTTTCAAGAAACATATTGCATTTATAATGTCTTCAGGTTTCTTGAAAGTTTATCTCCATGG
The DNA here is from genome assembly GCA_030248295.1 of Mesodorylaimus sp. YZB2_4. Taxonomy (NCBI): domain Eukaryota; kingdom Metazoa; phylum Nematoda; class Enoplea; order Dorylaimida; family Dorylaimidae; genus Mesodorylaimus; species Mesodorylaimus sp. YZB2_4. The sequence continues at coordinate 131,363 of JASANH010001553.1, forward strand.
CAAATGAAGTACATTTTCAGAGTTTACAGCGAACAGTTCGATACTGTCAAAACTGCTACTGTCTTGGATGACTATAAAACGACCATGAAAGGGTTGGAATATTTTCCACCAAAATATATCTTATAGGGTCTGTTTTTTTAAATATTTCATCTCAAAAATATGTCCTTGTTCAGTTTATCAGACTAGTTTTTATTCGTCTCGTTGCAGGTTCATGGTTCTCCCCCCAATTTTTCCGAACGATCGATATTACTCCAACACCTATTTGTTGAATGAGAAATCATATACTGTAAACATTTTTTAGCTCGCCTTGACTAAAATTTATGCTAAAACTCAGAAAAGTAGAAAGGACAGAATCTTTTTAGATCATTTAAGAAAATAGGCGCCTGGTTGGAATACATTAATCAATGACCGCGACCAGCTCGTAGTTTCTAAAAGTCACTTGAGACCCAAGAACACATCGCCATGATCTTTTCTTATGCTGAAATCGAACAATGCTTCGATAAAGTAGTATTTCTGTGCTTTTGGCGACCATAACTCCTCATTTATCTCCTTTCCAGCTTCAGCCCATTGACTTTCCTTCGAATAAAGGTCCGTTAACTGAAATATTCCCCTAAAAAGTTACCATTAGTTAGTTTGGCCGACTCGTTTTTTGGGGAGTATGAGCACCCCACCCCATTTTCACTACTCCGTCATGGCCTACTCGATTATATGTGAAAATGATAAAGGGAGGAAGTTGTGCCATTTTGGTGACGTCAGTGCCAAGGTGGCCTCTAGCTCTGGTGAACCGTCGAATAATTTTTCCTCGAATAGTTTCCCTCAACATTATTGCATTAAAAATCCACCTCTAAAAGTACCCAGGCTCAGTTTGGGATAGCATTTCCAATGGCCCCCTTGTTTACGCCATCGCAGTCTTCCTCGACGGATAAAAGGATGAAAATGGAAAGAAGCTGTGCGATTTTGGTGACGTCAGTGCGGCTAACATATCGAGTTGGTCCATTCTGTGCTTTAATGGCCCATAACAAACTGTCAAGTGGAATAATTTTCCCTCGAATAGTCCCCCCACTAGGATTTGTTAATTTAAAAAATCCACGTCAAAAGATACCCTGGCTCAGTTTGGCAGACTCATTTTTGGAAAATACGTGCAATGGTCCCCCTTGTTAACGCCATCGCAATCTTCCTCGATGGATACAAGGATGAAGATGGGAAGGAGTTGCACCATTTTGATGACGTCAGTGCAGCAAACATACCAAGTCGGTCCTCACGACTTCATGTTTCCCTAGTCTATGGTGAGCCTTTAGCTCGAATAATTTTTCCCTCGAATAGTTTCCCCACTAAGATCTGTTAAAAAATTTACCAAGTCCGCCCGAAAAAGTTATCCTGCTTCAATCTGAGAGGTTTTTTCTATGTAGAAGCTTACGGCATTGGAATTAATAATGTCTAATTTTTTAAAGATTTCAGGAATTAAAAATCAATGGGAGTGTCAAAAAAATAAATTTTGCATTGAAAGTCACAAATAACATTCGTCTTAGCAGGAGTTTTATGAACTACAACGACAATTTTTTTTCAAAGACTTATAGTTTTTTGTTTCTTTGTAAAAATTTATCGACCAGAACCCATGAGTTTTTTTAGAATTCCTCTGAAGTCCACACCATTTCTTGCTTGTATATGACGATTACGAGATGAATAATATTTTAAGGCGGAGAGTGAAATCGATAACGTCTTGAAAAAGTTTTATTCCCTAGAAAATTAGTTTCGCAAACCTGTTCAAACTTCCCGTGTAATTGGGAATTTCACTTCAAGATTTTCTACGAACACCTGCGAAAGTTTTTTCTTGCTAGTTCTAGGAGCTAGAAACTTTTAGCACTGCCTTAAAAATACTATTCTTATTCGAATACCTGATACTGTGGTTTTTTCAAGTCACCATGAGGGAGAAACCCAGAAAGTCAGGGACCCTAATAATGCACCGTCATAATCTTTCTGAAGCATAAGAGTAACAAATTCGGAGAAATTCCACTAATGGAAAATTTTTGGTCGTCTTTCATTCATTGTTTATTCGATAGACAAAAGCAGGATGTGCTCTCACACTCTAGGAAACACGACACTTACGGGGCGATTTCAAAAACTTGCACCTCATCTTTTTGATTCCTCATCTAGCTTCCATTCCTGGACCTATTAACTGATCACATGTTTTCCTCTGATAGCTTTCCCTAATCCGGTTTTTAAAAAAATTCCCCCCAAATTTGTTACCCTGGTAACTTTATGTCAGAAATGGCAAACTCGTTTTTGGGAAGTTAGGATCACCCTGCGAATATGTTTACATCGAGCTCCGATAGAAAAAAGGTAGATGGGAAGAAACTGCGCCATTTGGGCGAGGGGGCCTTGGAAACCCACAAATAGCCCCGCTTTCAGCTGCCCTAGGGCCGTAGATAGAATTGTATCGCTTAGCCGTTTTAAAATCTGTTTAATCTCCCCTCATGGCACCCCGGTTCCTTGTGGCAGACTTTAGCAAACAGTCGTGATCTTTCCCCTCTTGTTCCAAGTCACGCTCCTTGAGCCCAGTGCTTCGATACCTTTTGTCATGGATTCGGTGCGTTCTGTGTGCTTCAGTGTCTTCCCCTTTGTTAGTCCGCCCATCCTTAGTATTTTTACTGAGCCTTAGGGAGGATATGCGAAGTGAGTACGACAATGGGCGTGTAATGACAAGTTTATGGAAGCAATGTACGCGTATGATTAGTTGGGGAAAAGTAGTCAAGAAGCAGTAATTATCTACTTCCAATGATTCCTTGTAATAACCAAGCTAATTCAATGATATTCGATTTTGGCGGATCTCTCTTGAAAATTCTGTTCTTCTGGATTTCGCATTTTAAGAAATTCGTTCAGATTATTGTTTCTTAAAAAGATTCAGTGCGCCACAGCCAAAGAAAGAATGCACTATTTCGAGTCTTTTCCGAAAGAATCAAGCGCTGCTCTAAAAATTCGAGCACTCCCACTTAGAAAAAGTCAGCGATAAGCCGGGTTATTTCCCCTCAAATCCTGAGTAAGCACAGCCTCAGGCCCCTCCTTCACATTCAGCATCTATCGATGCTGAATGTGAAGGAGGCCCCCTTCTTGGGCCCATGCTGTGATTCCCCACCATCCATTGTAGTTCGTCCTGATCCTCCTCTGATGATAATGTGACGAATGCATTTCATGATTTGGAATCGATGCAGCTCACCCAAACTGGTCATTTCTACCAAGACCTCCTTCGAACACTCCAGAAGCGATATTGGCCAACTCACTTTTAAATCATATTTTGGCGGGAAGAAGGATGATCAGATAGCTTTTGACGAATATGATACATTTCATTATAGTGACTGCTCTTTTCTGAACCAGATTACCATCGGTTGAGTTTTTGGCCTTTTGTCGATAGGATTTTGTCATGCACGATTAATTTTACATTAGGAAAAATATTCAAATAATTATTTACCAATTTAAATAATTCTGATGGCGGTATCCATTCTAATTTGGAGACTAAAATCAGTTATCGCAATAAAATGACTTCTGTACGTTTTTTGCCCCACGTTATCAAATTAGTATTCCCCACTCTCATCCAACTTCGCCTCTCACTTCTCACCTGGGGATATTATTATCTTAATAAAGTGAGTAAAATCAATGTTTGAATGTCGGCCACGAATTTTGAGAAGTTTGAACAAGCTACAAATCAGATTAATTCCAGTCGAATTATTTCAAGTATTTGTCAAAGGCTTGAAAAGTCGGTTTAAAATTCGGTCATTGTGTCAGCTGACATTGTTGCCAAAATCCAGAGCCATATGTTGCGTCACACACGGAAAATCTTGACTGTAAACTTAAGCGCCAATCGATTTGTTGACTGCAAGATGTAAAGATATAGAAAGAAATAGCAAAATATCTCTATTCCTTAGACTAACGTTATCTCCAATTATCAGGGCTTTGATTTTCAGGCAATTACGCATTGACACAAGATCTGCAGCAATTATTCGAAAATGTCTCAACGACTGGAGTTTTTCGCGACCCCTCCATTGCAATGCCCCTCATTGCCCACAGACCGTCCCCTCGAATTCCACTCTCCTACCAATCGTTCTCGCTGGAAAATACACAAAAGTTGGCCTCTTTTGGCAATTACGCGCCCCTCGACTGCTCAGTTCTAAACGCATTAACACCATCGTTTGTCGGATATGGCTTATTGCCGCCCTCACTTGGCAATAGCAGCGCCCAGCCAACTAGCAGCCGCCAATTTGCTTGTCTTACGCCTGCTTATCGATTTGCCTCGAGCGGTGTCTCGCAACAGCATGAATCGAGGGATCAGGCACGACTCGAGTCATTCCCGTCCCCACACCTTGGTCCAGTGCGTGGCGAGCAGCAACTGCGCGCCAGCTCGAATGGCAGGTCCAGGCGTTCGATCACCAAACATCAGCCGAGTAAGTTGAGTGCTATTGATCGATGAGAGGGCTTGCAGATTGTACTGATGCGAAAAGTGATATCAGCAAGCGATTTCACGGTCCTCTGTTCTTGTTTAGTTTCCAATCCCACTCATTTGTGGAGATTTCTCCTGGACTTGCTGATGAACAAGAAACACAAAGGCATCATTGCGTGGACTGGTCGAGAATGGGAGTTCAGGTTTATCGACAAGCACGAAGTGGCCAGATTATGGGGCATCAAGAAGAATAAGCCGGCGGTAAGTGTGATTATATGGCGCCTGTGTGTCAGTGTGTCCATGTGTTCGTGTCGATCTATATCGCTCACACTTTCGGGCCTTGCCTGGCGGGATTCTTTATTCCTCTGCTCGTGACATCGACGGAAGATTCTGGAGAATAATTCGTATTCAATTATAAGCTAAGCAGCTGGGCGTTCTTCCACTTCCATAGGATACCGAGCTCATGGAGTAGAAGTTTACGATGAAGCAAGTGCTGCCCCCCCGTCGTGGAGCAACCTAATTACAGAGGGAAAAGGTAGCACTGGGAAGTGACGAAGGATGTTATCGAGGAGAAATGACACGTTCGACTTGTGCACGGACTGGAAAGTTGTACAAGTCTACGTTCGGGCGAAGGGGAGCATTCTTAGTTCAGATGAGGATCAGTCGTCTACTAGGGCTAGGAAATAAGGCAAAAGAAAAACGAAGGCTGAGCCCTCAGGGTGAGCTAACCAGTACGAGAACGATAATCGGGCTCAAACGTGTCTGATTAAGCGACAGCATCGAAAAAAGCCTCCAAATCTACATACTGTGAGACTTCATGAAAGCCAAGAACAGGGTTTTCTGCGCAAGGCCGTTAAAAAACGACATTGTTCGAAGAAGGAGGAGTCTGTAGATTTTTGGTTTGAGTTCTCGCAAAATTCTATTTCACGCTGCTTATTGCAATCGAAACTCACTGGTGCTAACTGGTTTGCGCAACTGCTCGCTGAAGTAGTTTCGAAATGCGAAGGCCTAATTAGCTAAGCAGAAAGCTAATTGGATGATGTTTGGGCCAGGTTACTAAAGATACCTAATTATCCGGGGCGTCATTATCACTTTGACGGAAATAACATTACCTGTATGATCGATTACCCTACTCCAAGGGGTCAGCTGCGTAGCTTATCGTTAGAAGGGGGAGCCCAATAAATGATCTGCGACAGGGGAAATGGGGACGAATATCCTTTTTCCGACGACCCCTCAATCTGTCGAATGCAACAGAAGCAAAGTTCAGACATTGACATATGATCTGGAAAATACCCTTTCTTCTCACATTTGAGCTCCCCAGTTTTCACGGCTTAACTCGTTAGTCAGCCACATTTGACCCGCTCGCGGGAAGGGAGAAAAATTTTAAAAAATTTAAAACATGTTTATGTTAACCGAATAACCAAATAATGCCGCATACGGAGCGAGAGAAGATAAGGTTGTAGGAAATCCTTAGCTGTTTCGAGGAAAAAATTCAAGAAAAACTATTAGAGTGAGGTATGCTGACGCAATCAGCTAAAATCTGAATCGTTTTAGTGTTTCTCTCCAAGTACATATACTATAAAATAAAGTGAAGAAGATCAATGCTGCTCATCAATGACTATGACCATGACATAAAATTTTTTATAAAAACAAATATTTTCATTTTTTGCCTCTCCTCCCTGATATTCCTGTCGTACGACTCCAACATTTTGCAAGATGTGCCAAGGCAACCTCGCCAACTGTTACGTCGAATTCAGCAAAACCAAAAATGTCGTAATTTGTTCCTAGGTGCAAAATAAAGCACTCTGTAAAGATGTCAGGGGGCGTCTGACCAATTTGGTCAGTGGTGGTTAGAGTCAAAATTCCTGGGAATTTTTTCAATTTTGCAGGTCAAACTTTTGCCTTGAAACCTAAATGTTTAAATTCGAAGCCTAACACCCGAAAGGCGGCTTTGGAAAAAAACGTTGAGTGTTTTTCTAATACATTTGGGCTTCTTCCCATTCCAAAAATTTAAAAAATTTTAACAACTCCGCCGCCGCCGCTACTGCTGATCAGTTGGCCAGACGCCTCTGATATTTTACAGAAAGCTTTCCTTTAGCACCTCAGAAAAACTAATTACAATTTTTGGTTTTGTAAAGTTCGACCTAACAGTTGCCAATGTTCATTTGTGGGTCATCCACGTTTTTTCTGGCCTCAAATGGTAATAATGAGAAAGTTGGCTCGTTACTCTAATTTAACGTTATAAACAAAAGAAAACAAGCATTAATACATATGATTTCATCTCATTCGAGCACTCTAGAATGGTTGGACAAAACTGCACAATAATTAGTTGTTTACCAGCGAATATTGGAAATACCATCAGCTTTAGAATGTCGGATCAAATGGCTCAGATAGGATAATTTCCATTCAAACCTTTGGCTGGTGATTTTTCCGATCGGATCAGATCGGATATCCGATCCGAACGGATGGCATCTGATCCGTTCGGGTCATGAAGTGCCAAGCGTACTGTGCGCAGCAAGTATAT